>JABUQX010015934.1:0-12500 GCA_015478945.1 Trachelipus rathkii | reverse complement strand
CCCTTGAGCGCTTCATGGACAGCGATGGACCCTCACTATGAGTAGATCGTCAATGTAAGGTTCATCCCTGGGCCCATTGGGGCCACAGGCCATACCCCCTCACCAATCCCCGCCATGCACTCCTGTTATACACCTTTCGTTCCGCGCCTCTACTAGCAAATCACATTTCTTCTCCTTCCAAACATTCGTTTACATGACTCTAATTCACTTTTTCTTCGGTCTCCAAGCCCGCGGTGGTTCCCAACACACTCGCCCCACTATACACCGCTTAACCAAACGACTATCATTCATCCTTCCATATGACCAAACCATTTCAACCATACCTTTTCATTATTCTCTCATTTACCCCTTTATTCACACCACACAACTCTCTAATACGTTCATTTCCTCATTTTATCAATTTTTCTCACACCCTAGCACAGCCCCTAAGATTGTCCATTCTGAACACATTAACTTACAGTCTATATACTTCTTATTCCAGACCCATAGTCTCACTACATATACAATAACACACAGGTAACAACATACCCCATGTAAGACCCTAGCACACTCAAGACTTAGTCCCTTTACATCACATACGATTAAGCAACAGGCCACCTTCCATGCCGTTCACAAACTTTCCCTACTACACTCTGCATTCATCCGTTCCCTCTTCTGAACAACTCCAACATATACGCTAAAGTATTTAACATCACGATACTTTGTTCCAGCTGCTCACCATTCTAACATAACTCACACTCAGGACTGTCCTCACTCACAACCATAAACCTTACTCTCTATCCACGTTTACTTTTCAAGTCCCCTCCTTTATACCACACCCTGCAAATCTCTCTACCAATCTTTCTCAAAACTCTCTTCAGATTCGCACATCAACAAACCCAAATCATCCGTACCCACCTATAAAAGTAGAGGCACCTCCCACTCATCTCCATTCTCCATCACTCTAACCACCCCATTCTTCCATCCCCACCCTCGTAATTCTTCTCATACCCCATCCTATACCAAATTGAAATAACCAAGAGTACATAAACACAACCTCTGAATAACTCCTTGGTTATTCGAATTGAATATGAGATGCAGGGTTATGTAAATGAATTTCGAAATTGTGCTAGTGCGGATGCAGGAAAATTTGTTTAGATATGATGGAAAAATGGAATGTAGGGATAGAGGGTGCCGCACTACCTTCCACTTATCACCACCCCCTTTGGTGTATATTATATATAATCTAAGACTATATATATATATATATATATACATTATTATTATATATATAAATTAGATACTATCAGTATCAAGTATATATAGATATAATAATACTATATAATATATTATATATAATACTATATCATATATATATATATAATTATATATATATATTATATATATATAGTGATACATTAATCAAATGATAGTTATGAGTGCTATATATATATACTTATATCTATCATATATTATATATATACTCATACATCATATATATATAATATATACTATATATATATATAATATATATATATATATATATATATATATATAATACTATATATAATATATATATATATATATAATATATCAATATACCTTCTTTCCGCAAGACTGGGGGTAAGGTGATACGTTCACTGGAAAAAGAAAAGTAGTAGAAGAACATGACACAAGTCGAAAAGAAAGCTTAGCCTTACCGCCCCCTTTATTACCTATTAGGTGAGAACTATCGCAGTCAGAAAAATCCATTCCTAAAGCATCAGGGGAGACTGCGACGGACCCTCACTAGAGCATCTCGTCAATGTGGGGTTAATCCCTTTGGCCCAGGTGGGCCACAACCATACCCCCTTACAAAACCCCTTCATTCACTCCTATTATGCATCTTTCTTCTCGCCTCTGCCAAACTTACATTTCTCTCCTACAGGCATTCCTTTATGGACTCAGTCAACTTTTTGTTCCGTCTCCCAGCCAGCTCGATTCACAACACACACACACCACTATAACATCCCCTTAACCAACCGATGTCATCCATCCTTCTTTCAATTATTGACCAAAAACCATTCTCACATACTTTCAATTTATTTTCTCATTTATCCCCTTTCTTGACACCACACAACATTAATTTACGTTCATTCCTTCAATTTATCAATTCTCTATCTCACACCTAAACACGCCCATAAGATTGTGTCATCGAACACATTTTACTTCAATCACTAAACTCTTATTCCAGACCATAGTCTCACTACTATACATTAAGTACGGTTAACAACATACCCTCATGTTAAAACCTAGTGCCACCTCAAGACTTAGTCCCTTTTACATCCACCAACGATATTGCACCACCACCATCTGCCATTCACACTTCTCACTATCACTCTTCATCATCTGTTCCCTTATCATCCAAGATATATCCTAAGTATCATATTTAAACTCAAACACTTGTCCAGTTGCTCACCCTCCATAACGTATCTCAACTTTACAAATCCTCTACTATTCACCTTATTCATACCCTCAAATCCTTTCACTCACATCCTACAAGCACTCCCTTACTACCAATCTTTCTCAAACTCTCTTCAGACTTCACCCACACCATGCCCAAAATCATCCGGCAATTAATAGTAGGGCACCATTCCACCTCGCTCCATTCTTCCATCATTCTAAAACCATCTCCGCCACCCCACAACCTCTTAATTCTTTCATTAACCCAATCCATATGTCAAATTGGAAAACCACAGGAGACTTAAAGCACATCCCTGCCACTATTACTCCGCCATAACATTAAACCAATCACTTTATTCCTTGTACACGTCTCACTATCGTCATACATACTTTTTATTTCATTTCAGGAGCTACCACCAACACCATATTATACTAACACCGCCATAGAGCTTCCTATTAATCCTATTATACGCCTGTTGCAAAATCCATAAAACTCTAAATACCTAATTTATTCTTCTTCTCCCCCATTTTTCGTCAATCATTTGTCTTAATGTAAAGATTTGATCCACACATCACGTCTACCATTCACTAAACGCCACTTCTTCTTCACCAAAATTCAGTCATCCATTCACTTCGACCGCACTCTTTAGACAACAACACACGCCATATATCCTTCCTACAAAACTCAATACACTAATTCCCCTTTAATTCTTACAGTTGCCCTTATCTCCCATTACCCTTATATAAGAGGTACTATTACTGCTCCCTCCAATCCCCTCGGAACTATAACCTCCATAAAACGCTTTGCTTCCCACCAATTTCCAAATCCAATCAATCACCATCTCGCTCCGTTCTTGATCATTTTCACCAGTAATTTCATCTCTTCATACCTCACCCAGATTTACCATCTTCAACTTTCTCACCACTATCTTACCCCATTATCTCCTCCTTAGTAAGACCTCATCCCCAAAATAAGTATATTTCCTTCCCTGCGACCATCAATACCCACACCACATTCACTTCACTTCTTCTATTGACTACCAATTGTTGATTACAATTTCGAATGTTCCCTTCGACACTCCCCGCACATCCGTTTCATCAGTTACGAAAGCACCATTCCCTATTCATTATTCTATAAAGCAGATTCCACTTATTTTCATTCTTAACCTTTCGCGCTACCACCAGAAGAAGCATTCATATTACCCTTGTAAGTCCCATTCCATCCTCCTTGTCCCAAACTGAGTCTCATTAATCTTTTCTAATTTTTTTTTCTCCACGTATGCACAGCTTTATATTTCTTTTTCCTTCTGCATATAATTCCAAAACATCTTATCTTTGTGAAACATTCAGTTTCAAGTAAGTAGACAGTACACCCTATGATGTATCCGCACCGATCGAGCAAGTTTCTAGAATTTCCATCTTCACCCGACGCTCTGCGCTTTCTCATCATTATCTTTTATCTCCTCCTCGCACTCGCACAGCTTCACGTTACTTTATATCTTGCCTTTCGTAAACCCTTCTTCTTTCTTCTAATTCCTCATACTCAGACACTTGCATGTGTTATGCGCGACCCATATATAAATACTATATAATACCCTAAATATAAAATCATTTATATATATAGTTATAATATACGTATATATACTACTATATAATTATAAGTTACTATATATATTACATACGCACTCTATCCTCTATATATATTATTCTCGTCAACTACTATATATATACTCTATTATATATATAATATTCTAGAACAACTCCCAGAAAGGGTTTTCGCCTTCAATTGGTCCAGCATCTTCTTCTTCTTGCCCGAAACTTCTTAACCCTACAGCCACTCTAGAGAACCATTTCTCGGGGCAATTGTCTCCGACGCCAGTCCTCGAGTTAATAACACTCTCAGAGTAGGTTTTCGTCCTTTCAGTAGAACTACATGCTTCTTCCATTAAGGCCTTCCAACATACTGCGCTTCTCCAGAGCTCTCCAATTTGATCTTGCTTCTAGGCCTGAGCCTGCCAAGGAAGGAGGAGGTGCGAGGAGGCGAGGAATGCAGGAGGAGAGAGGTAGGAGGAGAGAGGAAGTGAGGAACAACCACACAACAAGGTATCGAATTAGTAAACGTACGAATATCTCATGCTTTTAAGCTAATGGTACCACTTACTTATAATTATATATATATATATATATATACTCTTACCTATTAACCACGATTATATACTTTATCTATATATAGAAGTTATTATATATTATATATAACCGTCATACTATACTTAATATATAGCTTAACGTATGATTAACTCTACCGCTAATCTCTCACAACGCCTATTAAGTTATACATTACTATAATCCTATTATATTACTTATATACTCGACAGCTAATTCTATATATAGTATATATATACTAATATATACTATACTACTATATACCCTCATACGGTAATATATCATCTATTACTATACTATATATACTATAAATATAGTTATATATATATATTTATCGTACTAAGGCCTATTAGATTAAATTATTCATAAATATATGACTATATCGCTGACCACATATAACTACACCCATTCTATTATATATATATATATATTATATACAATAAATATAATTAATAGTATATATTATTATATATATAATAAATATAATATATATATATATATATATATTATTTATATAATATATACATAGTTATATTATATTACTATATATATATTATTTATATATACTTCACTCTAATCCCTATGATTACTATCATATTCATATATTATATATATATATTATTATAGTATTATATATATATAAATATACTATAACTCCCTATCTTACAATAATAATCTATAAGTATATAGTATATATACCGGTATATATTATATAACTCTAACTTATATATATATATATCATATTATATATATATACTATCACTATACCTATACTTATCTACTCTTAAAAGTGTTACTGAATATATACTTAGTAGTTATATATACGTATATATACTAATAAAATTATATCTATACCTTTATATATATATACTATATATTAATATATACATAATATATATATATATATATATATATTATATGATATATAGTTGTGCATGTGTAACGCTTTGAAGCAGCGCAAACCGGACAGTACTCAACCGGAAGAAAATTACACGAAAATTTCTGGCCCTGGGGCAAAATGCCACGGTGTTGGTCGATATATTAGCTGGTGCTGCAAGATGACACAATTCCCCCCCTCCACCAGGAGATACTGCCGAAAGGAGCCAGGCTAGGGCCGGGCCCACAGGTCATATTTTATGCTACTTTACTGTTGTCCTTCTCCTATTTATCTATCTATGTCTCAAATCTGCCTTTTCTGTCTATCTTACTCTCATTGTAGGGAGACTACTCCTCTCCGGTCGCGGAATGTGAGAGCATTCCGGCGTCCCCCTAAATATACTGCCCTTATCTGCAAGAAACAAGTTGGACTGGAATAGCATTCAGTGTGTTAATTGCCTAGGATGGGTACACCTGACCTGCTCACCATTCCGAACTCTCCCCAGATACTATATGGGCTACACCTTTTCAACCTGTAGCCCCCACACCACCAACCAAAATCCTCTTCTGACTAAACCTAATCCCCAAACACTCAACATACTACAATTCAATATTAATCAATGGCTTAACCAACAAATCCATAAAACTCAACCATTTCCTGAAAAAACACAATATCCACATAGCTATCATACAAAAAAGCCTCCCTCGCTCAAAACATCCCTCTCCCCACATTCTATGGTTACGATGCCATATATACCCCTTGCCAACCTCCTCACCACTCCCTTTTAACACTGATCCATAATAGCATACCATATCATAATACAACTACTAACACTTCCACACAACTCCCCGCCGCACTAATAAAATCCCAATCTTGTTCCATACTCCTGAACAAGACCACCTACAACATCTTCAACCTTTATATTCGCCACCCTACCACCCCAAACCCGCCCCCAAATAACCTCACCCCCCCACTATCAACAATAGCCACATACCCAAATCTCATTCTTGGAGGCGACTTAAACGCCCCTAGCCACACTGCCGCTGGTACGAAGACTACCCCATCCATCCACGGGGTAACCAGTATCTCTTCAAAACGACATTAGAATCCCTTAATTATCCTTTAAGCTACAAAAAAACTTCACCCACCATAATCCCTCCGCAGAAAGCCAACCAATCCCAGACCCTCACCAACGTCACATCTTTGTTCCCTCCTACAAATCACAGACTTACTCCTGGGACCGACTCCAAGCCACTGACCTACAATCTTAAGGCATTCCATGCCTTCCCCATACCCTTCGCACATATTCTTGCGCCCCTCCCCCCCTACCGCAAATATCTCCCCAAAAAACATAACACACACGTACACTAACCGTACAAAATAAAAGCTTTAACGGACAGAATCTCGATCTAACCCATACCTTCAATCCCCATATCCCTCATACACTACGTACTCTTTACCTCCACACACCAATTATATGACAGTAATCTTTAAACACCTTCTATCAATCATTTAATACAACACAATTCATTCAATATATCAAGCCCACTCTCATATACCTACAAAGGTCACAGCAAATACCCTAAATCCCAAACTATTTCCCATAACAATCATGTCAACTTATAACGCAAAGAAATCTCCCCTCCGTAAACCGACCATAACCCACATTAACCAATCAAAACCAAACAACATCGGTAGAGTACCTATAGCAGCTCAGAATCTCTAATCTCATAACCACCAACATCACTAACAAGTTTACAGAATACCTACAAAACCACACACCTCCAATCTCATATCAGCACCTACACACTCTCACACACACCCATGCCCTACATGATTAAAAAAGACTAAACGAATGTCGCAAAACAACCCCCCTCGCCTCACATGAATCCCCATCCTTGCCCGACAGCTCCCTTCCTTCCTCAAAAAAACAACAAGCAGACAACCTCGCAAAACACTACTTTAATATCTCCCGTAAACCAACTCACCCCAATAATAGGTTAATAAAAAAAACAAACTCAAGAAAACTTCCCTCAGATCACAACCCTCCACTTCCATTTACAACCAACATGATATTCAGAGACAATCAAAAACCCTTAAAAAATTTCACCAGCAACAGGACCAGACTAAATCTCAAACTTCACCTGAAACACCTAGGAGGCAAAGCAATTCTCCTTATCACAGAAACTTTCCAAATCTTGGAAACTCAATTATATACCTCCAATCTGGAAACAACATTCATTCTCCCAAAACTTAAACCCAAAAAAGACCCCAATTCCCCACCCTCCTATCGCCCAATCTCTCTCCTCTCACATCAGCAAAACTGCTGGAGAAAACTAATAATTAAATTAAAATATCCCCACAATCACCCTCCTCGAGAAATCCAACACGGATTTTAAAAGCAATCATCAACAACAACACTCTCACCTCCCCACACAACACATAATTAATGGCTTTAACCATTCCCCATCACACAGATCCATACTCACAGCCATCGACATTAACAAAACCTTTGACACTGTCCCCACATACATCCTTATACAAAAATCCTTCAAGCCCCCCTAGAACAACAATTGATAAAAAAAGGCTCTCAAACTTCCCTCACAATCGATACGCCCAACGATCCCTCCCATAAAAAACTCCTATCACACTCCATTAAACTACAAAAAGGCGTAACCACTGGGCGCCATTCTCTCTCCATTTCCTCTTCATCTCTTTAAAGCAGATTGCCCACCCCTAACCAACCCCCCCAAAAATCCACCAAACTAAATTACTTACGCAGACGACTCGAGTCTCATTTCCCAAGCAGCCCACTTGTAAATTACAGCCAACCACACACTCCGGCAAGGTGATACCCACCAATTATTAGAAATTTTGGTTACACACCAATAGAATGACAGCCTTCCCCCTTAAATATCATCCATCACCCTACCCTAACCACAGACCGCCACCAATCCCCATTCCACCCAATAGTTTTCCTAAGCAACAACCCCCTCCCCCTAAACAAAACCCCACAAATATTTTAGGACTCACTTACGACACCCATAATGACCTTCTCCCCCCACATCGACCAAAATACTTCCTCAACCCAACGAAAATTAAACACCCTACCGAACCCTCTTCCCAACACAACTCAGCGACAGAAAACACACCCATACCACAATCTACAAACAACTCCTCAGAACAAATATTAAACTATGTCTTCCCCGCCATTGGTTCCCAGCACTATCACAATCCAACTTAAACAAATTACAAGTACACAAACGACTGCCCTTAGAATAATCACTGAATGTACTAAAACACCCCCATCCAGCATTTACACGACGAGACGCATATCCCTTCCCATCCCTACCCACTTGAAGATGGTAGGGAGACACAATTTTTCCAGAAAACCCTCAATCCCAACCATCCATGCCACCAAATACTCCAACCCCCCCCCCCCGACATAGACTAAAATCCCCCCCCCCTCCTCACCAGCAACTTGTATAAGTAGACATCTACAACAGCATCACCCTCACCCCCAAAACAGCGTCTTGGCTTACCCACATCCATACACAGTTAACTAACACATATCTACAAAACCCCCCCACTCTCCCAATAACAATCTAACTAAAACCCCATCCCCAAACATCTCCCCTATAGAAGAATCACTGTCCAGAAGAGACCAAATTAACCTCGCCCGGAGCAGATAAGGTCACCAACCCAAAGCTTATGCAATATAAATTCAGATTCAACTAGACAACTTGTTTCCCCATCTGCACTAAGAGTTGTATATCCCAAGACACAATGGAGCACTTCCTTCTGGAGTGCCCCGCCCTCGACGCTCCCCGTACCGCCTTCACTGTAACTTCTATTCTCGACCTGTGGAACCGCCCAAAAGCAGTGGCCGGCTTTCTGGAGGCGGTGTGGCCCCTCCACTAAGGTGGGCCAGGGGCAGAAATATATATATATATATATATATAGTATATATATATATATATTATAATATATATATATATATATATAATATATATATATATATAATATATATATATATATATATATATATATATATTATATATATATTATATATATATGTATATATAACCTACCTGTGTACAATTATTCATTGTTGGTTGTTCTCCTACCTCCTCCTCCTCCTCCTCCTCCTCCTCCTCCTTCTCCTCCTCCTCCTCCTTCTACTCCCTCTGGCACAGGCACTTCAAATTCAAGAAATGCATATTTCAATTCAGAAACACCAGCTTCTCAAAGTTCTTATCAGTCCAGGGATGGAGCCTCTTAGGCCTGAGAACCATTAGAGCCCAAAACTTGACAATTCTCCACAGCGCGAGGGGCGGACTGGGGCTATATATACTGAAAAAGAGGCCCCAACAGGCTTCTCTGTGCTCTGGGGAACAGTCATCAGACAGAGGGTTGGTCCTCTCACCTTCAGCTTGTTCTAAATCTCAAAGCCTTCTTCAAGTCCTAAGGTGTCGGAACCAAGATCTTGGTGTCATTCACGCCACATGTAATGAAGGGTCGTTTTCCCACCTGCTCCTACTCTTTGCGTTTCATCATCTGTTTCGTAAGACCAGGGTCACGCTTATCAGCAACCTCATTTGATAACCCTTCTTCCTGATGTCCCCTCATCAGGAACTTAATCACTGCGAAAGTCTTGAAAGGCAACCGACCGCTGAAGCTCGGTCAGGCAGGTGTTCCATGTCCACAACAGGCTGCTCAAACCTCCCCCTTGAGGCCGACCTGAAACGTTGCTAGCGATATATATATATATTGACGGTATATAATATAATATATATATATATATAATCACATATTATATAATATATATTAATATATATATTATATATATATATATATATTATATATATATATAATTATACTATTACTATATATAATATAATATAGTATAATATATAAATCTTATATAATATATATATATACTATATACTATACTATAGTATAATATATATATATATAAACTATATATACATATATAGGGTTATGACAAAAAGAAATTTTTTAGCCTGTGCATTAGAAATCAATGAACTTTGTTATTAATGACACAAAATAGGAAAATGACAATTATTTCGTTCAATATCATAAAAAATGCTTCCGCCACCGATATGACAATCGAAAAATTCTGAAACTTAGTTACATTCAGCACATTCAAAATGTATTAGTTGCAATAAGCTCTCATGATTCAAATATTTATCTCTGTTTTGCATTTCTGCGTACAGTTCTTCCGATTAATTTCACCCCACGCTTCGCCACACCCTAATTCGCCTGTGGTATATCTACAACGGATCTGTCAACATTCCAGTGAGCTACCAAGGCACTTCATGGCTGCAGAGCAATTTAGATTCGCGAAATTCCATCCATCACCCTTTCTGGCGTGAATATGTGCACATTGAATACATTGGTTAGAAAACCAGCTTCTGCCAGTTATCTGAGATGAAAAGTCGCACGTGTTTCCACTTCACATTTCCAAATTTATCGAACTGAATATGTGTTGTCAAGCGAGTGAAGTACGAAACTAAGGAGCATTTAAAGCACGCGAAATCCATCTGGCATTTGCAAAGAGACTTGTAATTTTCTCCAATTAGAATTACGAGTACGCCACTAGTTTCTTTAAGGAATCTGAATACTCGTACAAAACTCGTACAGAAATCCTAAAATCATCTCGCACAACCTGAAATTTTAAAAATAGTTCATCATTTCTTACCTCTCTGGCTTGTAGGACTTGCGCATAGACATTCGTATTGTTTTATCACTTCGTCCACGAATCATAGTTGAGAGTTGGTTTTGCGATAGAATTGGATATATAAGAAGTTCTAACACATGCTTTTAAGAATTCTTATCAAGAATACTGATGCTGCAGACAATGAACTGTGGCTGATCAAATCCTCATGACGCATCTCTCAACGTTTTTTCAATTTCTTCCGAAAAATTCCATTCACTCGTTGCACATAGTATAGATACTTACTGCTGTTTTATGATCGCACCCTGCTTTCACAACGATCATTTTTCAAGGTCTTCCATGCCATCAAATTGACGTTCAGCAAACTTTACTGCTGATTAAAAATATCCTGTAGTAATCAAAAACATCACATTCTTACTATTACTCTTAATTCAAACCTCTAAATACAACTGAACTCGTGATTTCTCAATTCGCTTACCATCAAAATGAAGGCAGAAATACTTCCCATCCTTTCTTGCAAATAGATTGTATTTATTGCTTCTCATCTTCGCGCCCTTCCATACCCTATAACAAGCGACTCGCATCGAGAGTGAGCGTGAGCTCGCTTATAATACTATTGCTTCGTTGACATATCGATCTATCAACTCCCCGCACCACCTCTCTTCGCATAGACTGCGCTTACTTACTTTTTGCTATGATAATCATTGACGACTACCTTCCAGCAATAACAGACTTCCATCTTTGATTTACCTTAATCTGATAAGATCTCGATCATTAATTAGTGTGAATCTACATAAACGTGTGCCGTACTTGCAAGCCTAATACGTTCTGACATCGCTAATCCTCTCCTTTTGTCTAAGTCATTTAATAAATACACTACATCTGCTAAATCAAGCGTAATCACTAACTATATCCATTTCACTAATCAATCTTACGCCTCACATCCCATGAAATCAGTACTCTCTATCAATTATACTGGATCTATCTTTTTTAGCTTGTCTAAACACGCACAGTAACAGCACGCCGACCTACATACACATCTCGGATACACACACTGATACTGAAACGGGTGGTGCCGGGAAGTTTTTTTAGAGGCCACCTGCTGATAATAATGTCTTATAGTACATCAGGTCCCAAAAGTTAATTCCATTTGCGACAACAGCGGAGATAGCAAAATAATGCAAATTTTTTATAAGTCATAAGGTTCAATAATATATATAAATATATATATAGCTATATCATACTATATATATTATAATATATAGAATATATATTATTATATAATATATATATATTATATATATATATATAGTCACTTAGTTCTCGAACTATCACCTAATA
>JABUQX010015933.1:57500-73298 GCA_015478945.1 Trachelipus rathkii | reverse complement strand
CCACCTTCCAACCATTTCAACCATAGAGCCTCTTTTTCCTTATTCACCAGCTCTTCACCTCACACTCACCATCCTCCTTTCCTTTCTGCTTCACACCAGCCCTTTTTACTCCAGCATACCCTCGTACCTCGTTCAGATACTGTTCTCTTTTGATTATTCCATTGCCCTATCCCCTCACCTCTCCCAATTCCGACGTCCCCTTCAGTTACTCTCCACCTAATCCTCCATACCCCTATTAAACTCTAATCCACCTTATCCTCCAATTTTGCTCATTTACACTTCCTCTAATCCCCTCTTTTCCCCCTTCCTATCGCTTCCTTTCCGACTCTTACTACGCACCACACACTAGTTGATCTCGATTCCCCCCTCCGCCTTCTAAAAATATACATCACATAATTACCTCTCTCCTTCCCTTGTACCCACTTCCAAAGAGTCCGGCCCCTACCTACCGTTTCTCACTCTTTCCACATGCATACTCCTATATGAATGTATCACTTTTAACACATTGAGCTGTATTCTCCACTATTCATCTTTTTCACCACCTCTAGTTCTGACTTTCCCCCACTATTCAATTCCTCTGCCGCTACCCCAAATGTGCCCTAATTATCTTTTCTATCCCCCTCCCTTCCCCACTCTGCAATTTCAAATCTCGCCAGTAGTACCAAATTTGTTCACTTCAACCCCGAAAACTTCCACATCATTCAACTCATTTCCAGATCTTTTCTCTCCTCTCTCGTCCTGATTCACATGGTGGCCGATATAGCGCAATAAGGAACCACATTTCCCCCCCCATAATTTCACTTTTCACCCACAAATACCCTACTCACCTGCTCTTAACCCTTTACCTTCTCCCACCCTTTTCACTGCATAACTTTCCGACCCTTCCATCAGCCTGCCTCAATCTCTCTTCACCCCTGAAACATTATCACCTGTATTTTCCATAATCCAATCTCCTTATTTCTATCAGGCTTAGGTTATTCCTGTACCCCTAACATCACTTTTTCGAACATCTACGCTACTTGCTCCTCTTCAAAATCTCGTTTGCCCTCTACGGTTTTAATCACTTACCCTCTATTTACCTCGTCTCCTCCCCATTCTTCTTTTCTTGATATCTATTTCCACTTCACTCTTTTCGGGCTGTACGTTTTGTGGACGCCACTAGGGCCACCTCCCAACCTCACGGCCACACCCGCTCACAATAACACCCAATATAACGCTAAGCTAATTAAAGAAGGTTTTTTATTTCAATCCTATATACAAGAACCAATATAAAAATATAGAAAAGGAATAATAACAAAATTGTGTACCACAATTTCGTATTCAATTAATCCCACTTTCCCCGTAACCAGACACTCCTTCCCTCCCATCCCCCTTTTCTTCCTCTTGTTTCTTATTAAGAAGTTGTAAAAAATTTATCTTTAATTAAAAAAAAAAAAAAAAAACTTTGTATAATTTTAATTCTTTAAATCTTTATTTATTAACAATATATAAATTCGCTTATACTTATATTTACTAATTCTTTAAAATTCTTTTATTACAAATACGGAATGTCTTAAATTTACAAAATCCTTCTTATATATTATATTTATAACTATTACGTTCTTATATAGCGCTATGACAGTTATCTGAACTATTACCCTAAATTTCACGCGTAACAATGACAGGTCTGCACGAACCGTTAATTACGCTAAGCAAATATTTACTAAATCAGATCTCACAGAGTCATATTACAACTCATGCTTTGACAAAATTATTATTGTACTTCTATGATATTTGTAATAGTTATTAACCTTCTGCTAGTGCCGATTTCACCGAAATTTAGTTTGCACAGATTCAAGGGTCGAAAGATGTAATTCGAAGATATTTGTCTCTTTTTAGCAATTAGGTCAAGTTATATCACGTAATAGATTACATATTTAGATGACCTTACCAACATGACCTAAAAACTATATATATATTATATAATATATATTATATATATTATATAGATATATATTATATATACTATATAATATTATATTATATATATATAATATACTTATATTTATATAACTAATGTGAATAATACTATATATTATTATAATATATCATATTATATATATATATATATTATATTATATATATACTTAATATTTTCAATTATATAATTATATATATATTATGTTATATTATATATTTATATAATATTTTCTATATATTATATATAATATTAAACTCCCATTGAAAAAAATGTCACTCGGTGATTATAATGTCGTTGAAACATTTGGCTGATGCAGATAGAATTGTGAGAGCATGGCTTGGTATAAATACAGGTGGAACATGCTACGAATACGGACATTAGTGATAGTATAGAGGTGGTACAGTGAAGTGATTGACAAGCGTGACGTGAGGATAATGGGTCTTAAAGCAGATGTGAAAGAATAACACAAAAAGGGGTGATTGTGTTTAGGAATGTTACAGGCCATACTGTGACAGTAGTTGCAGAATTTGCGTACGCAGCTATGCACTCTGTGCTTTATTTTTTTTCTTCGGGATGCTCCACTCATGGGCACTCTCCACTCATGTGCTCTCAGATACACCGTAGGAACTTGAAACCCTCAAAATCAAGTTCTACGCGGTTGTAAACATGAGAAAAGACACACCACTTAGACTATTATGTGCTTTTTTCAAGATTCGGCTCCGGCTCCGACTCCGGCTCTAACTTAGTGATCCACATCATGAGCATACTCCTTCCCTGACTCATAAGCATGTTGGCTGCTTGTTTTCCATCTAACTATAGCTATAACCAAGTTTTGGGGCTCGCACCACTTATGGGAGGTTGCAGCGGTGTGAAATTTTTATATTCCTCCATCCACTTCTCAATAATGCCCACGGGATTATACCCCAGACCTATCACCCTTAAGACAATATAATAACTTAATATTGGCTGCATGGCTCAGCACAAACACACGCACTCCAAGAGGTGACATACTCACAAGAAATATACATTCACTCAGTATCCTCAACAACAGGAGTCAAAATACCCAACGACCTTTACAAACATAATCAGGGATCCACGTCCCCCGATATTTCCTTTTGTTCCTCCCAAATTCAACTCCCTACAACATAGAAAATCTTTCATGCTCTCTCTCTCTCTCTCTCTCATCTACTCATCTCTTCTCTCTCTCTCTCTCTCTCTTCTCTCCTTATATCTCTCTCTCTCTCTCTACTCTCTCTTCTCTCCTACTCATCACATTCCAATACTAGTCCAATACAAAATAATCACCCAACATACTCAATAATATCAAAAAAACTATAAGAAAGGCAACATTGTCAGAAAGACGGAATACACTTCACACAATCTAACCTTCAATCTCTTAACAAAGCGATACAACACTTCAATAAAATAATCTTAAAATCACCTAAAATATACATTCCCCCATGATTACCCCAAACAATTCAATCTCATTTTTTTCAATAGAAATTGATACCCTAATATAACAAAACCCCCTCCGACAAAATAGACAACCAAATCTAATATAACAAAACTCTCTCCGACAAAATAGACAAGCAAATCTAATATAACAAAACTCTTTCCGACAAAATAGACAACCAAATCTAATATAACAAAACTCCCTCCGACAAAATAGACAGCCAAATCTAATATAACAAAACTCCCTCCGACAAAATAGACAACCAAATCTCGTTCGACTAAACCAATCACATACCAGAACACTAGAATAAATAGCTTAATCAACTTAAATCAGAATAAGAATTGGCATAATCACTTTCAGCTACTAAACCATAAAACCAATACAACAAAAAAAAATCCGTACAATAAAATAAATTCACACTCCACAAACTCAACCTCCACCAACCCACGAAGCCATCTGTATACAAAACAATAAAATCCCTAGCCCAAAAAATCTATGTTATATTATGTCACACTATTCTATAATCAGTCATAATTCCCCCCCCCAATAGATTAACAATTAAACTAACTAAAAATTAAAGATCAACCAAGAAATTCTCCAATTCACTCACTTAGAAGATACTCAACACCATCAAAAGCCTTAAAAATTCAAAAGGAGAAGAACCAGACAAAATATCCAATATTCATCTCAAACACCCAGGGAACCAAAATCATCGTAGCTGTAACTCAAAAAAAAATGTTTAACGTAGCATGGCAAACTAACATTATCCCCACCCATTCTGGAAACATGCCCACATAATACCCATAATAAAATCAAGCAAACCTCGTAATAAATCAGCTTCATATAGATCTATATTATTACTCTCTATAATATCCAAATTACTTGAAAGATTAGTTCTAAATAGAATCTCCTTTTATATTAACCTATCAGATACAAAACATGGATTTAGACAAAAATTCTACTATCAATCCACTGACCAGTTTAACACAAAAATTTCTCACGGATTTTAACCAAATTTATTTCCCTTCACGCACTCTCCTAGTAGCAATAGACTTTAATAAGGCATTCGACACAATAACACGTTATCTTTTAATAGACAATGCATTAAAAGACAAGAAAATAATAGCATCTTTCCTATCCGGTCGTACAGCTAGAGTCATACAAGGACGCCAATCCTCCAGTACATATTGCAACCTAACACATTTTCCTTCATTCCTATAATCTATTTATGCGACTATAAGCTTATTTCCAATACAGCAATTGGAACCTCCTAATATAAATACTTGCCGTTCCAAAGATGTGATTAGGTGTTTGATATTTGTCCGGCTGAGCTATTTCCGCTCCCAATCTTTAAAAATGGACCCAATTCTTCATTTTCGTCTATTTCTGATCCAATAAACGCAAAAGCGCTTTTTACCTCTAGCCCGTTTTCGGGTTTTCTGGTGCGTTAGTTCTTTCTTTTATTTAATTTTTTGAACTGTTTTTTGACATTTTTCAATTCATTCCTACATGTTTTTATGTATTCGAACCTTGAAATTACAGATTGAACTATTACTAAATTTCTTGAAAAGAATATTACAGAAAACCCTCGATGAATATGTAGTGAACAGGTCCTTTTTTTGGGTTAAATTTGAAAAATTGCAAATTTTCTACTATTGTCTGATGGATTTTTCAGGATTTTTTAGTAGGGTGCCTTTTTTATTTTTAATTTTTTCTCACTACAGGTGGTTACTTGAATTCTTTTTTCCACCAAGGTTATTATTTAAAAAAATTTCCTAAATAAAAATTTTTAATTAATTATGTACAGATAATTGCATAGTTTTTGTGTTGATGGCTGAGTAAAAAACATTCGTATTTAACTTTTTCCAAAATTGTTTTTGAAATATTTCTCTATTTGATTGTATTTTTTTCCCAGATTTCATCGGCAGTGGATGGCAAAAATTTATTGATTTAGAGGCCTCATCCGACCTTTTTTCTCGTAGAGCAATCTCTTGTAATACTTAAAATATTTCATACAAATTTTTCAACAAAAAAAATTTTCGAAATTTATTCTCATAGACAGATCAAACTATCTACATATACAAACAAAATTATCTTAATTAATGTGGCTCTCCCTCCGACTCAAAGTGCCCTGAAATTTTTTCTGATGAGAAAACCCGAAATATTTTTAGCAATTTTTCGTTCAAACCCAAAAGTAGATTTTGAATCGACATTGATCAAATTTTGTGTATATCATATATTTCGTACGAATTTTTTTCGTGTGGGGGTTTAAGATAAGGAAATATTATGTTATATATTACTATATATATATTTATAATATAACATTATATTTTATATAAATATAAATATATTTATATATTATATCAGTATTCTATATAATATTATATATATATTTAATATAATATATTTACTTATATATATTATATATATATATATTATATATTAATATTATATTATTAGATAATATTATATTTATATTATATATACTATATATAGACTATATTATTATTATTATAAAAATTATATTATATTAATATATATTTATATATTATATATATATATATATTTATTATTTATATATTCTATATATATATATATAATATAAATATTATAATTATATATATATAATTTATATTCTTTATATATATTATATATATTTATATATGATACTATATATATTCTATTTATACTATATATTTCTTAAAATGATAATCAAAATATAGTTGATTAGAGCAATTTCAATACAAAAGCGTTGCGTTCTATTGTGATTACAATTTTGTTTTTTCAACAGCAACTGATTTTATTCCCATACTTTAATTTAGTACTTGAATCATTTATTAAACAGGTCTGTTATATTTCAGTCTCTGTATAATGAGAAGTATTGTTTTTAGACTTTAGGTAGAAAATTCTTTGGGTTCCGATGGTAAAGAAGGATCTAGAATCTGTATTGATCCATGATGCAAATTTATTTCTAAATTTTGTAATTTTTAATAGATTATCGATTAATGAGTTTACAAGATTAACATTTTGGATTGTATGAGTACCAGAACTTAGTCTCTAATTGGTTTGAATGTATCAAGATAACGATTGCAATTTCTTGTTTTTTATTTTATTATTCTTAAGAGACTTTACTCTTCTCTTTAGAGCAGAAAGCAGAAGTTATTGTTGCAAATCCAAAACCTTGAAAATTTTAATCAATATTTTCGTGGAAATCTTTCAAAGCAGATCACATTTTAATATGATTAAGCAGTTGCTGTCACTAATGATGGAGACTATAATATAGTAGGAAAGGAGGGTGTAGGGGTCAATAAATTTGCAATCATATTAATTATAACATTAAGCTTAAGTTTAAATTATTTGATATTTTGTAGAAGGCTTCAATATTTCTATCCATATAAAGACCCAACAATTACTTTAAAAACTTTTCTGCATCGTAGCAATACATCGTAAAGGAGAATTTACTCTCATCAGCGGGATTCGACATGGATCTCCGCGTCACTGAGGTTAACAGTAACGGGCGCTTATTCACTGCATCCACGTTCCTAAAAGACGTTTCAAGTCTAGCTTATAAAGCCCCCGGTCTTTGCATATTCGTGTTAGTGTTATCCATTTAGTCTCTAGGAAAAAAAATTTCCATTAAAATTCAGTAGTTGTCCGCCTTGGTGACCTCAAATAATTCCCAGGTATTTTCACAGTGTCAGTAGTATCTCATGTCTTGTATCCATTAAATATGAACACCAGCAAATCATACCCCCATCCCACTTTATATTTTGCATTTTAAGACCTTCTAAACTTTCTTCAGTCTGTGCGCCATCTCGTTAGTTGTCATATCCGAGTCACATGTGTATTACCCTCGTGAATTTATTTGCTCCGTCGGTTAAAAGATTTCCTTTTGTGTTAATTCAACAACCAAACTACAAAAAATTTCCGAGTGGTGGAATTGTAAATTTATACTAATTGCTATTCATTTGTATTGATTATTTATTTTTGTTCATAAAAAATTAAATTAGGCTCAATCTTAAAATTTATACATTATTATATTGATATATATATTAATATATTTTATATATTTATGATATATATATTTATTTATTATTATATATATTAACTATTATATTAACTTATATATATACTAATTTATATTTAAATACATTCGAGTGGGGGATCAGACTCCTGGCTTCGGCTTTTATTATATTATATCTATATATATAATATATATTATATTATATTATATATATATATATATATTTTATATTTATATATATATATATATATATATATTTAGATACTATTTAGTATTTTTTTCTATACCTTATATTATATATATATATATATAATATATATATTATATATATATATATATTATATATATTTATTATATATATATTATTATTATATTTTATATAATATAATTATTATATATTATATATTTAACTATCTCTATAATTATATATATATATTCTTTATTATACATATTATTTTATTAATAATTGATTATAATAAACTTTTATATATTAATTATATATATTTATTTATATATTATATATAGTATAATATTATATATATATTATTATATTATATTATATAGATATAACTATATATATATATACTTATATACTATTTATATATATAGTTATATATTTATATACTTATATATACTTATATTATATATTACTATTATAATTATATAATATATACATTATAAATTTTATATATACTATATATATAGATATAATTTATATATTACCTATATTATAATATATATATTATATATATTTATATAATATTTATATTATATATTTTAATTTATTTATATATTATCTAATATTATATATATATAATATATATTATTGATAATATCTTATGATATATATATATAATATATTCTATATATTTATATATATATATATAGTATTATTATATACTATATATATATTATATATTTATATTATATGATATTTACTATATATAATAATATATTATAATATATATATATATAGATGTAATATTTGATATTAATAGTAATATATTAGATGTAATAAAGAAGATACAATTTATGGAAAGTAAAGAATTTACTGCCTTCTCGGGATTGACCACGCCAATTGAAGGGAGCTCGTTGATGCTTTTAACTGTTCTTGATCCAATGTTTTGGTTGGGGTGGCAGGGTATAGCATCGGATATTCCTCATTTCCGCGGTCCATGTGGTATTAAAACTCAACGGCTGTGAAATTGCACAATTGTTCTTTTTATAATATATATTGATATATATATATTATATATATATATATATTTATATATTATTATATAGTATATTTATTATTATTTATTATATCTTATATATACTATATAATATATGAGAAGATAGAGAGAGGAGAGAGAGGAGAAGAAGACGAGGAAGGAGAAGAGGAGAGAGAGAGAGACGAGAGAAGAGAGACGAGAGAAGAGAGAAGAGGAAATCTTACGAAAGGAAGGACGAGAGAGAGAGAGAGAGAGAGAGAGAGAGAGAGAGAGAGAGAGAGAGAGAGAGAGACAGCTTTCACTAATACAGTATTCATAAAGATTTCTCTGAGCATTAGAAATAAGAACACAGGAATAATATGATATTGTATTGCTCTAGTCTGATGATAAATAATAATACTGAACGTGGAAATTATATTTCAGGATTTATTTAGGGTAACGAGATTTGGGAATAAAAAGATAAGGGTGAGAAGGAAAATGCTGTAATAGCAGATTTCCCACTTGAATAAAAGATAAAGACGATTGGATATATTACTAAGAAGATTGATGAGAATTAGCAAAAAAAAAAAAAAAAAAAAAAAAAAAAAAAAAAAAGAGTGGATTGAATATTAGGAGAAATATTAAAGGACACATGAATAGTATAATAAATAAATCTTATGACCAACATACAAGAAATATAACAAAAAGCATGCTTAATATTTAATGTTATAAATTGATTGCATAATTGTTATATAGGTTTGAATGTTTATAGCCAAATAATATTACAATGCTTCTGTTCTTCTTCTGTTGTACGAGTTATATAATGATGTTTGTTAAAGCTTGTTTATATTAGGGGGAAAATATATGCAAGCGAAGGTGAGATTTGTAATATAAATCTGAATAGACTCATGGTTTGAAAGAAGGATGGCATAGTTATTTGAATAATTTGCTTGAATCAAAAAAAATAAGTGAAATAAAAACACTTTATCTATTTTTTTTATTTATAAAAAAGATATAATAAATCATAACATAAAAATTGTAAAAAGAAAGATGATAAGGAGAAATGATAAAACTCGAAACTTTTCACTAAAATGAAATAAATTTTCCGAATTTTTTTTAAAACTAAACCTGGATGTGTCACTCCCCTTAAATGAAGTTCACTATTATTATATATTATATATATATATAATATATTATATATCATATATATATATGATATATATAATTAATACTATATTATTATATATATAAACGTACTTTTGAGCGTTAAGAGCATTAAAGTAGATCTGTCTAAAACTTGACGGGCAGCCGATTCATTCTGGCTTTCTTACTTGTCGTCCTTTTATGGTCTATTTGACCTGTATTCGTTATGACGTTTTCAGTATTTCGGGCACGAAATGAGGTAAAGCTTACAAATTCGGTAAATTTGAGCTTTTCTAATTCTTGATAAGTGGCTGGGGTGAGTTACGTTCTATATAATATTATATAGTATTATATTATATGATTATAGTATAATTATAATATCTATTTTTATTTTTCATTATTGAATCTAATTATAATATATTGATATATTATTATGTTGCAAATTATCAGTATTTATATAAGATAATTTCTTTCTATTTATATATATATAGATAAACATTTGTAAACTATGAATATGTTGTCTATATCATTTTATGAAACTACTATATATAGCATGATTATATATTATATATAGATATTGTTCTTCACTAACGAAAGCTAAATAATACAGCAAATATGGTGTATATATTATATATATATAATATTATCATTATATATAATATATATATATATACTATTAGATTGATAACATATATATTATATATATATAATATATACACTATATAATTAATATATATATAATATATTATATATATATTATATATTAATATTTTATAATATTATATTATATATATATCACCGTTATATATATCATATATAATATATATCATATACTATTATATATATATATATAATATATACATATATAATTATATTTAATATTGTATGTTTTTAGGAATATGATTTGGAGCGGAGGGAATTGGGGAAATTGAAAGCGGGGACTGGGAGGGGGTTTGGGCGCTTACCTTCATTAAAAAAAAACCCCTACTATTTATGTGGGGGATTTAGATTTTTTTTATGGGTTTTTTTTTTTACGGGTTTGAATTTTTTTTATGGGTTTGAGGGTATTTTTTTTATTGGGAAAAATGAAGGGGGATTGAGTTTAGGTGAAGAAGGTTTTTGGGGGCTAAGCGATGAGGTGTAGTAAAATAAATAAAAAAGGAATGAGATGTTTTATTTTTTGGGAAATGGTAATAAATAAACCTGAGTAAAGGAAATAACAAGGTGAAGGGTTTAAAGAGGGGTTTTATTATCTTTGGGAGTTAACCGATGGGTGTTAGGGGCCCCCGGTGATTTCCATTACGGTTGTTGGGGTGAGAATATATAGTTATTTATTTAGGAGTCAGGTAGGATTGTAGATGTTTTGGGGGTAATAAAGAGCTGGGGCTATGGAAATAAAAAATAAACCAATTTCGATTATTAAAGTTTTTATTAAATAAATTTTAATTTTTTTTTATTAATAGTGAAGGAAAAGCTTATGTACAATTTTAAGCTCTCTCGCGCCACTTTGTGTACATAGTTAAGGATAATGGTGGAAACCGGATTGTAAATTTTTGCGGGGAGGGTGTGGGTTTGGTGATCAGGTTAAACGTGGTTTATAAGTTATCGTTTTTGAGATGGCAAGCATATAACAGGCTGGAGGTAAGGAAAGTAGCTGTGAGGTGGGACTGGGAGGCGACCCGATTTTATAAGACAAAAATATTGCGTTTTCCTTGTGTATTGAATAGTGCTCCTTTTGTTAATGGGGGGGAGATAAATCTCTCAATGAGAGGTTTAATACTTCCTTGGGATGAGAGTTTATTTTATGTTTATATTGTTGTTGTGGTGCGGACAGATTTTGGTTTTAAAGGATTATATTTTATAGATTAGCTTCTTAGCTTTTGTTCGGAGGGCAGAGTGGATTTTTTGTTTTTTTTCTATTATTTATGCTAACTTTGCTTTTAATGAATGACTTTTTGTATTATAAAAATTTTTTTATGAGAAATGAATATTTAATTTTTTAAATTTTTCTAAACTCGATATTAATCTGTTAAAAAATAAACCACAGGACTACTTTGATATATATTCAAATTAATAATAACATTTATAATATATTTTAAGCATATTATTAATCTCAAACATTACTATGCGTATGTTAATAAAATATAGGGGGGAAATAAAAAATGAACTTTAAAATTAGAAGGAAAGTCGTTAGTTTGTAGTATGTTGAATTTGTAAATGGTTTCAATATTGATTATTGTTTTTTTTGTTATTTTCCTCTTCTTCCGTTACAGTCAACCGGTGCTGTGTGCATTTTGTTTAGCCTTAAATGGCCCGATTTCGACCCAAGTATCGGTTCAACAAAACTTTTTTTTCCCCTTTTTTCAAATAAAAGAAATAACAGGGGAAAATAAAAAACGGGAGGGGCGGGTGAACACAATTTATAGTCGGTAATTTTACTACTGAGGTGGCAATAATCATGAACCTTACTTTATTTTTTTCCTAAAAAAGTATATTACATCCTCGATGCTCTTGAACCACAATCAACCTTGCGTCAATTTATATAATCTTGGGCTACACGGGGTTTAATGAACTGTAGAACGCAAATAACTCACCTATTTTGCTGATTAAATAATTCTCTCTAATATAAAATATACTTTTTATCGATTTCTTATTTGATATGTATTAAGCATGAAATCGAAGAATTAAGCAGAAGACGAGCCACAGTGTTAAAATTTAAAAAAAAAGAGAAAAAAGAGACGAGATTGGGGATCTGTTTGAAAATTTAAAGGTGTGTTTCCATCGTGTATATATACTTCGATATTTTTAGGTTAGAATTTAGTGAAAGTTAAAAAAATAAAATTATTTAGTAAAGTTATGTTGACCAAAGACTTTAAACGAAATATCTATAATACTTTGTCTTACCACTCACACAAATTCGGCGTATCTCTTGATTATTAAACTTACAAATTGATATATATTTTATGAATATGTTATAATGTTTTTATGGAATAACCTGTTATTACTCTTATAACTTTTTGTGGAGAGCTCCTTACAGCATATAATGTGGGAAATAAGAATTACTGGGATTTTTGTTCATAAGCCGAGGGTTTCATACTACATTCTAGAATATTTACTAATATCGCAACTTGATTTTCAGTGAATTCTTTTCATGCAATTAATTATGATTTATTCTAATATCTCATTATTCTCCTCTTTTATATCTTAATAAGCAATATAGTTAATTTAACTATTAACTACTTATTAATAATTTTATAGCGAAACAATTTTGTGATCTTAATGCTTGACTCGATTTATGTCTCTAATTATTCGGTCGGTAGATTAAACTTTTCACTAAGGTATATAAATAAATACATAATTATAAATTGTGTAACCTCTCTAGTATTTATTATCTTGTCCGCATCCTCGGAATTGTAAATTATCAACTGTATTTTTAGAAATTATATATATAATCTTTTTAAATTATAACCACCAAAGATAGAGGTGAAGGGGAAGGGCAATCTCATAAATTGAGGATTTTTTTTAAAAAGGCATATTTATTAAATAAAATTAAAATTGAAATTTATTATTAACTTTAAGTTTTATTTTTTTTTTTTTTAATTTACGAATAATAAAATAATTAAAACATTTTATAATAAATAAGTACTACTAGGCTAAATATTTATCGTTCAAAATTTTTGGGGGATAACTAATCAAATAAATAAGAATAATTAAGTTAAAAAACTGGGGCTATAATAGGTGGATTGGAAGCTTATTTTAGTACCCGTAAAAGGGTGTAAATTTTATTTTTTTTTATTTTTTCTCACCACCAGATATATCCATAATACAGAGTTTTGTTTATAAACCCGTTTTCAAACTCTCTTTTTATAAAAAAATTTTTAACTTCACAGCCGTCGTTATAATTATCAATGCCATAAATATTTCATTTTATGCCTTCTATCAATTTTACGATTTTTTTTTCTCTTATAATATTTTTTATACTCATTCTCTCGGTACGTAGTACATATTTTCTTTCTGACTTCTCTCTCTTCTCTTTCTTCTCTCGGTCTTATTCTCTCTCTACTCTCTTCTCTCTCTCTCTCTTCCTTATGCAAAATAATAACTTTTTTATTTATTTTACCTATAAAATCATAAATAAATTTTTATTTCCTTTAAAAATAATATACTAGACTATTTATTTTTTTTATTTTTTATTCTTTTATTCCAATAATAAAAATTTTCACAAACTTTTCTATAAATTTAATAATGTTGTTTATTTATTTTTTTTATTACCTCAATAACTAGGTTATTTTTTTATTTTATCTACACTTTTTCTATGGAAATTGTTTTTTTTTGGGACTTTTTTTCCTTTTTGCTTATTTCTTTTTTTTTTTTTTATTATTCATTTTTCTTTTATTTATGGGTTTTCAGTTTGAGGGATAAAAAGGAGGGATTGGTGGAGTATTTACATTTATGGTTAATATATAATAAATATATAGGTTATATTTGGCTTAGCTTCTAACTCAGTTACAAATAATAGTTATGTTCCTCCTACTAATTTAAAAAAAACTTTATTATTTTTTTTCAGTTAGTATTTTTTTTTTGAGTAATTACTTTTTTATAGCCGAGTCTTCTCTTTTTTTTTATTATATTGAAGCCAACGCTCAGTGATTTTACAGAAGAGTTGTCTTTTGTGCAAGTATGGAAATTCATACAAAAATTTCTATGTTAGGTAGAGGAGAGTTTCAGCATGCACATTTATTTTTTTATCGACACTTTTTTTATCAGTGTGTATCTGTCGTCTGTAACCTCTCTATCATCTAAACTACACGAGCAAAACACACAAAAACCTATTAATGCTTTACACTATTTAAACAACTACTATTATTTCTCAGATTACTGTCTCCAAGAACACTCTCCTGAAATAATCTTCTAAACGGTTTCCTCAGTTATATTTTTCTTAATAGAGAATAGAAAAACAGAAATACGTAACATTATCCAAGGCAGCTTCTTTATTTGGTCTTTATTGTCAAACTTACTAAAAAAAAAAAATATTATATATTCTTTCATTTATTGAATATTTTATATTGCGGCCTCCGGGTGTATTTTTTTTCCGGAGTAAGATGGGAAATCTTTGTCCAAAATTTACATTAAGTTAAGGAAGAAAACACCTATTTTATAATAGTCATTCATTCTCGAGTCGATTCATGTTTTAAACATCTTTAGCAGTACGGGAACGGTAATTTTATTTATTCTTAACCAGTTTACTTATTGGGAGGGGTGATGCCTTGAGCGAAGTTAGGCTAGTGTTGGGAAAGTTTTGCGGTCCAAGATTTGCTCTGTAGAAGAAATTTGGTGGTGGAGTGGGGGGGCTTGAGTGTGGTGTTTTTTGCATGAGGAAATTATTGGTTATCATCATATGGATATAAGCTTAAAGATGGAGGTGGAATGAGAGAGTATCTTAGATGTTTGGAATAGTATAACGGGGTGTTCTTCTTTCCCTTGGTATCGAGGGCCGCTAGAAAATCTGATGGATGTAAATTATCTAAGGAGTGAGATTTTACTGTATAATTTACAGTCTATCATGTCTAAATAGTCTTTTTATGGAAGTATTTCTGCTTGGTTTTGTGAGACGGATATAGGTGTGGTAAGAAGGCAGACATCTGTTATTACTCTTAAGTTTCTTATTTCGTGTAGTTTCTAGGTTATTTAAGCTGGTTTTGAGAGTACTGGAGCTCAGGCATGTGCTGAGTGCTAAGTAGTTTAGAAGGGAACGGATACATTGTCTGTAGATTATTGCGAAAGTTTCTTTCAGTTATCTCAATTCCCGTACCAGTTAAGGACTTAAAAGCATTGAACTTGCGTGTGCCTCTTGATGCATATTTTCTTTTGTTGATCTAAATCGGTGCCAGACATGGCCTTTACTGCATTGAATTTATATATGTCCCTTGAGGTGATGTTTTCAATGTGCGTGGAGTAAATATCATATGGGTGTCGATTGTTTTTTTTGCTAAGGGGAAGTCTACATTCATTTGTTATTTTTATT
>JABUQX010015933.1:50000-55000 GCA_015478945.1 Trachelipus rathkii | reverse complement strand
AATTTTTTAGTACACATTTATTATTGAATTATAAATTTGGGTTGTTGACCTACTTTTCATATTTCTCTCAGGAGTCATTTTCGGTTCCCTCAATTGTTACTGAGCAGTGATGTATTTTTAGTGTATTCTTTTGTTTGTTTGTTTTATTTCTTAATGAACTAAAAAGACATATATATATATATAATTTATATATGACCTTATATATATATATATGAAAAAGAGAATATATATATGAGAGAGAAAGAGAGGAGAAAGAGAGAGAGAGAGAAAGAGAGTGAGTGAGAAAGAGAGAGGAGAGAGAGAGAGAGAGAGGAGAGGACTCCAGGAGTTTATGGATTAGTGGACGAGTGGATGAGAAAGAGAGAGGACAGGAGAAGGGTGGAGGATGGAAGGTTGGAATAAAATGATGTTGCGGGTAAAATTCGTTCCGTCTTTTTTTTTTCATATATAGATTCTGTGTATATATAACAAAACATATCATAACCTGAATTTAGAGGGTAGTAAACCGCAACCTAGCCTATATGAATCGACGATGCAGTAAAACTCCACCTAACCTACATGGATCGACGATGAAGTGTAAATTTCGACCAACCTACATGGATCTACTTGCCGTAGCAGTTTTTCTCTCGTTTTCGGGTAATATTTTTGCTGCTACAGAAAATATCCCAAGACGTCGCTCCGTCTCGGGCCTTGCCAAGTGTACAATGCGTAAAAAAAGTTCAATATTATTAAATACTCCTTTTTTTGGGGATTTAAAATTTGTTGATTCTGCTCATCAATTCACTGATAAATGAAACTCGTAAGGATATATATATATACGGTATATATATATATATATATATATATATATATATATATATATATATATATATATATATATATATATTAGATATATACATATTTTATATATACATATATAAATAAATACACATATAAATATATATACATATATATATATATATATATATATATATATATATATATATATATATAATGGATGGAACGATATCAAAATTTTTACCCTTACCCAATACTTATACCACAAAATTTTGATACTTTTTCCGATACTAAAGTTGCCGATACCGATACGAGTTTTATTATATTAAATATACAGCAGCCACAACTTACTGAAAAATTAAATAAGCAATGGCTAACAATCAAGTTAACAGCTAACTATCAGTAATATCTAGTTATAATTTTGTCTTCTAGTTCACTTCTAGTGTAAGTTTTTCAATGTTGTATATTTTCAAACGTGATCCTACTCATTAGAACATGACTCATTGAATATTTACTAGTATTCATTTACTAGTATTCTAAATCTCTAGCCTAACCTAAAATGATGTAGATGCACCATTCTTAATGACTGTTTTAATTTTTTTTCACATTGGTAGACCTTCAAAAGCAACTATGATCCAATCATTGCTTGTTTGAACATTTCGATTTTGGCTTTGTTACCGATACAGAGTACCGATTCTGCAAAAATTTCGATATCAAAAAATCCCGATTCTTTACTCCATCAGTAATATATATATATATATATATATATATATATATATATATATATAGTTATAGCATATATATATATATATACATATTTATATTTGTATACATATATATATATATATATATATATATATATATATATATATATATATATATATATATATATATATATATATATATATATATATATATATATATATATATAATATATCATTAAGGATATGATTTGACAGTAATATTAGTCTACAGGCTGGTCAGAGAACCTTAAAAGATCGTATTTCTTCCAGCTGCTATACCAGTATTATTAATGAATGGATTGCAATAACAAAACTGTTTACTGTTTCATTCGATATTCATTGCTCATAGACCAGTAAAATTTGATATATGATTTCAAACTTTATATGCTTTTGCCGTTCATATTAGTATTGCTCTTTTATGAAAATGTATTGAGAGAGACCGTTATGAAAATCGTCGAATTTGTAAATTGAATAAATTAGGTACGTGTGTTTGTGTGTGTTTGTTGGTTTGCGCTTATGTTTATGGGAGAATAAAAGAGCGTGAAAATTTGTAAGAGATTATTTTCAATTACTGCTTCAGCTCTGAAAAGGATAAGGCGATTGAATATTGAAAAAAAATAGTTTTGGGCTCTGTAATAATAAACCAACGAAAAGTAAAAATGAAAACTACGAACCATGAAAAGGAAATGGGGAAAACCTGAATATGCGTGAAAAAAAGTTGCTGAAAACCCAAGGAAAGAGAATAGGGGGGAGATAGGAGCAAATACAGTATTATTCCATATGCGTTTAGACTACGCTATCTTTACATACAAAAGTGATTCGCAGGCTTCAGTAAGCAACAATGCCAAGGGTGGGAATCAAAGGTTTTTATTTTTATTTTTTTGCCACAATAAAAAGAATATAAAAACTTGGAAAAAAATAGAATAGTATATATGCGGTAAATATAAAAAGGGGCTGACGCGAAAGAACACATTGAAAAATAAATAGCGAAATTGATAAAAGCTAACATGCGGGAATGAAAGATTAATAAAAGATTATCCTTTAAATTATTTCTTGTTTGGAACGAGGTGTCTTCTTCGGTAGGGTTATCGGCGTATTTGGGGGAAATGGGTGGATTGGGGGAGCGGGAAACGAAGGGATCTTTTGCTCTTCTCTTTGTTGAGGCCACGTTCGTCAGGATTTATGCTTCATTTTCCTGTAAGCCTATCAAGTAATTTGAAGTCATGTGCGGGTAGTTAAAGGGCTGTACTTGAACGTTACCCTTGTGGTATCTCTGGCGGGGAGGACGTTAGTTTTCGCTTTAAAACTTTGACGTTCCTTATGATTTATTTGTGGAAAGGATTTACTTAGCTTTTATTTAAAGGTTTATCTTCCATAAAACGCACCAATTTAATGGAATGGGTCTTGGTGATGTTCTTGAGGTACTCTGGCTTTGCTTATCATATATATATATATATATATATATATATATATATATATATATATATATATATATATATATATATATATATATATATATATATATATATATATATATATATATGTCTATATATATATATATATATATATATATATATGGCCATGTTTCCATTGTCTCATCATATATATCTAAAACTATTAATATTGGCTCTACAGTAAAAAGGAATACATTTTCGGAATCAGCGTAAAATGGTAGCCCTGAAACGTATAATTAATGTAATAAATGAGTAATAAATAACAATTAATATGTTCGTGTTAAATGATAAATTCTATCAAAAAATCTGCAATCTCTAAAAAACAGTTCATTATAACGGGGTCATAAATTTGTAACGGGGTCTGAATCGCAAAATCTCTTTCACGTGCACAAAAATAAATATATATATATATATATATATATATATATATATATATATATATATATATATATATATATATATATATATATATATATATATATATATATATATATATATATATATATATATTTATATATATATATATATATATATATATAGCATAGGGGGGACGTTTTCCATACCCCGTAGGGGAGGGGCGGAGGAACCCCCGCGACACCCAAATACCAAAGAGCGGGGGTTCCGGAGACCCTCCCCGGAGGGGGGGGGAAATAATCCTACCCCGTAGTTCCCCGGAAGGCCGAGAGACCCCAGACTCCTGCATCGGGGTGGTATACCCTTGGGTATTCTTTAGTTTTAAACACCACCCATTATTTAAAGGGCAACGTAAGGTTACGTTAATTAAAATAAGTTTAAAATTACTCTTCTACAGTTTATTAACTTTTTTCAGATTACTTTTTTATTTTTTTTTTTTAAAAGTGTTTTAGTACTAACTCTTACGCTGATTCAGAAAAAATGTATTCCTGTTTTAATTGTAGCATTAGTTTTTAAGAGGTATACAAATTAGACAGAAAACAAAGGATATATATATATATATATATATATATATATATATATATATATATATATATATATATATATATATATATATATATATATATATATATATATATATATATTATATATATATATATATATATATATATATATATATAATGGGAGGAGTATTGAGACAGAGAGCAAAGGATAGAGAGAGAAATGAATGACAGAAAAATATATATATATATGTATATATATATATATATATATATATATATATATATATATATATATATATATATAATGACTATTTATATTTTATTAAAACCCCTTTTATTTTGCCCATTGGAAAGGTGGTAACAATCAATGGAGACAAATTATATTAAGAAAGTCCAATCCCATTTCCCATCACGCTCACTCCTTGCCTTCACCTTTCGATAAACGAGATAAGTTAGTTGGTCCAAATGATTTACGCTTGACCCTTCCCGAAGGGGAGGTTTTATCCCCTCGTATTATCAAATTTTAATAAGATTTTAGATATATATCAACTCCCAAATTGTTCTGATAATGAAATATTATTTAGGAGGCAACTATTTTCAAGTTTCTTTATTTATTTTTTTTATTTTTTTTTTAATTTTGCGATTAATAAAAATCATAAAATGTCGAGTGTAAATTTAAATCTGAGAGGAATTACAGAACATTTGGAGTAGGTCTAATCGTTACTAGCAAGCTTTATGTTTACGTTTTGTAAAGCTTTCGAAAATTTTATCTGCATTGTGTTAAACTGTTTATATATATATATATATATATATATATATATATATATATATATATATATATATATATATATATATATATAGAGAGAGAGAGAGAGTAGTATATATATATAGTATAGTATATATATGAGAGAGAGAGAGATAAGAAACCATAAGAAAACTAATCTACAAAATCTTAAAGAAATATAAAACCAAAAATGAGCTATTTATGCTTCGCCTCCCTATCCACTGTTTAACTTGCATAAAATAAATCCAATACTTGTTAGTATATAAAGGGAGGCAAGCCTCCTGCTCGTCGGTCGTACTCTCAGTGCGTCATTAGATGTTGCCGT
>JABUQX010015933.1:37500-40000 GCA_015478945.1 Trachelipus rathkii | reverse complement strand
TCCTAGATTAGGGATCTGCCCGTGAGCGGTGGTGTTTATCTGTAAAAAAAAAATTGTACACTTTTTCTGATATTATTATTATATTATATTATTATTATTATTATTATTATTATTATTATTATTATTTTTATTATTATTATTATTTTTTTTTTTTAATTTATTTATTTATTTATTATTTTTTCTCTTTTCAGATGTCTGAATGTGTTGATGGACGGAAAATTGGGGGAGACTTGTCTCCCTCGTTGACATGACCCCCCAGGCTGGCCGATGTCCCAGTAAATTTGGGGGTCATGTTCGAGGTTTGGCTGACAATCTTGGAAGTGCCGTGAGCATGATGGAGCTAAGGATAGGATTTGAAGGACGAGGAAGATGGTGGGCAACGTCCCTCCTTCATTGGAGATTTCTAGTCACATTGGCTGTGTTTTGTCTAACTACTTGGTCGGAGGGCGCTCGCCACTCTCGAATTCCGAGGTCGAATACCGAAATCGAAAGAATAGAGAGCGTAGATACTCAGTTTTGGACAGGAAATTCTAGTATACAATTACAACATTTAGTTTATAATCCGATGAATGGTGTTTTATATGTGGGTGGTATTAATAGGTTATATGAATTAAGTGAAACTGACCTTCGTGTTAAGACTGAAGTTGAAACTGGTCCGAGACACGATTCGCCAAAATGTCATGCGTCTGGTTGTAGAGACGATATTCGTGGACGCCTAGTCCTTACGAACAATGTAAACAAGGTTTTGGTATTAGATCCTGAGTCATCAATGCTTATCATGTGCGGTTCAGTGTCACAAGGAGCTTGTGAAAAATTTAGGACTGCTAATTTGTCACTTACCCCAGAATTTATTCCAAAATCTGTAGCAGCTAACGATCCCAATTCGTCAACGTTCGCTTTTGTGGGTCCTGAAAGGTATCATCCGTGGGGAGGATCTCAAGTGCTTTACGTGGGAACAACTTTCACAACAGTCGGTGATTATCGACATGATGTTCCTGCTATATCAACTAGGAATTTATATAATCTTAATTACGCGGAATTTTCATTTTCGAAGCAATCCGTTTTAAGAATAGATGTGAAATATCGCGATCATTTTCTAGTTCAATACGTTTACGGCTTCAATGCTTCCGATTATGCTTATTTCGTAACGGTTCAAAAGAAGTCGCATCTTCCAGGCCAAGAAGAAGCTGGCTATATTTCGCGACTTACCAGAACATGTGTTACGGACGCGAATTACGATTCCTATACAGAGATAACACTCGAGTGTGCGGGCTCCCAAGGCACCAATTACAATTTGGTGCAAGATGCCAAGTTAGTTTCGGCCGGAGCTGATCTTGCCTATAGTATGGGTCTTCCTCCTGAATCACCTATCCTTATTGCCGTTTTCTCTCCGTCAGTAGGACACACTGCCCAACCCAAACCTTCATCCGCCGTGTGTCTCTTCTCCATAAAGGATATCGAAGCTAAATTTAACGAAAATATACACATGTGCTTTAACGGATCTATGAAGTATAGAAGTATGGAATATATTTCTGGACCAATTTTAGATGGAAAGTGTCCGGAACCTGGTGTAAGTATAATTATTATTATTATTATTTTTATTATTATTATTATTATTATTATTATTATTATTATTATTATTATTATTATTATTATTATTATTATTATTATTATTATTATTTCAGAAGTTTACTTCTCTCCATGTTTTTGTTTTAATTTGGCGCTGTTCAGATAAACCTTAGCCAGTCAGAAGTTGAAAAAGTGTGATAGAGTTTTTTTTCTCTGTAAATTTAATTTTTTTTTTTTTTTTTGGTGTAAAATTTTTTTTTTTTAAATTCAACATTTCGTTCAAAAAAATTAAATTGAAATATTTTAATAAAAAAATAAGTTCTAGAGCGTTTAAAGACTGTTTCCATGATAGCTTTTAAAAAAATTAAAATTGGTCATTATATATATATTATAGTATTATAGCGATTATTATATATATATTATATATATATATTATATATATATATATAATATATTATATATATATATATATATATATATATATATTATTATTATATATATACTATATATATATATATATATAATACTTATAATATTATATATATATATATATATATATATATATAGGGACAAAGGTTAGCTACTTAACGCCCACACGGAACGGGTGCTCGGATCAAAAAAAATTTTTTCACAGGTAGCATCTACGATACATAAATAGATGTTCTAGTTTTTTAAATGAATTTTTTTTTTTTTTTTTTTTTTTTTTTTTTTTTTTTTTTTTTTTTAGCTGTTCTTGGGGCGAAATTTATATATATTATTTGTAAAGGTATTACACGGCAATGTAGGGGCTCGAGCCGACGGGGAACACAGGGGGGTCGTTTTCCATACCCCGTAGGGGAGGGGCGGAGGAACCCCCGCGACACCCAAATACCAAAGAGCGGGGGTTCCGGAGACCCTCCCGGAGGGGGGAAATAGTACCCCGTAGTTCCCC
>JABUQX010015933.1:0-25000 GCA_015478945.1 Trachelipus rathkii | reverse complement strand
TATATATATATAGTTTATTGAGCACTGGAATTTTGGGTACCGCACCGCATTAGGGTATGCAAAGCACTAGAGTTAGTTCACCACGCCCCGCACCTCAAAAATTATTTTTGTCACGCCACATCGCACTAGAATAAGCACACCACGCACCGCACCTAAAAAAATATTTTTGTCACCGAACCGCACCGCACCGCACCGCACTGCACCACACCTCTATGTTTCGATGCGCATTGGTAATTTTTACCCTCGGCTACCTGAGCAGGGTTAATAATCTCCAGTTGTTCATGTTAAGTTTATTTATTTTTTATTTTCCTTAGTTTTTCTTTTTTTTCTTCTTCTTTTTCCGTTTTCTTTTCGGTATTATTATTATTATTTTAGTTTTTATTAATTTTTATTTTCATCTTTTTATTTTATTTTTATTTTTGTATTTACTATTTTTTAAATTTTTTTTTATAATTTTTACTACTTATTTATTATTATTATTATTATTATTATTATTATTATTATTATTATTATTATTATTATGTCGTGGTGGGAGGCTGCGACATTTAATTAATTCCCAGTGCAATATTTGAAAGCTTTTGCTCTTATTCCCATGTTCGTTTCTTTCTTTATTTTCACTTCAATGTAATGAAGTCGTTTGTCAGCAGATGAGCAATATATATATATATATATATATATATATATATATATAATTATTATTATATATTAAATAAATATATATATATATATATATAAATATAAGATATATATATATATATATATATATATATATATATATATATATATATATATATATATATATATATATATATAGTTAAAGAAAAATATTATTATATACATATATATATATATATATATATTATTATTATTACATATATAAGAAGAAGAAGAAATAAAGAATATACATATACATATATAGATATATGCGTGAGAAAGAGATATATGTGTATATACGAATATCTTTTTACATATATATATATATATATATATATATATATATATATATATATATATATATATATATAGTAGGAATTGATCGATACAAAAAAATTTAGTTTGGCTGGTGCCGATTCTTATACCAGTTACCGATACCATTATTTTTATAATAAAGGTTTAGCAAGCACAATTTCCAGGGAAATTAATTACGCAATCAGGTTATCATGTAGCCTTCAGTAATGTCTAGTTAGAATTTCTACATTCGCTGGTACGGATATGGATCTCCAACATTTTATATAATAGTCTTAAACAAATACAAAATTTTAAAGCTTTAATGATAAAAAGTTGTTCTTATTAAACACTTAATATACTCATTAATAATTCTGGTCCGGTAGATTTTGTAAAAAAATAAAAAAAAAAAAAAAAAAAAAATACACTGAAGCCTTAAAAAAAGAATTTTGTCTTTTTCAACTCGTTTTCAGATAGGAAAGTGGGTGAAACTCGTTAGCATTCCATCGCTCTCTCCAATATCTACCTATTTGTGAATAAAGGAAAATGTTTAATTTTTTAACCTTATTAAAGGCAAGTTGTATTTTAAAAGTATAACTAGGTGGATTTTCACCATTAAGTATTTCATTTAGGCTTTTCATCATTTGTTATATACTAGCGCTCTTTAAGCATTCGCCCAGGACATTGCTGGGTGAAAAAAATAGATAACTCAGAGACACTCTATCATCCACATCCTCAGCTTTTTTTTTTATATTAAAATACAAAACTACTTTTTTCAAATTTATTTTTTATCTACAGTTTTTGGATCATTATTACTACTTGATGCCAATATAAAATTCATAGTAACAGTTACAGTAAAATTGGCAGATTTTTTGTTTGTGATCTTCAGAGCTGGGTCCCAAATGCTTTTTTTTGGATGACTTTTCCTGTTGAGCAGGTTAAACTCGGATATTTGCATAATGGATAATAGAGAGTTGCTACAATTAATAAAAACTTAAAACTCCGCCTCTGCATCTTTATAATAAGTAAAGAGGTCGAAAGTCATATAATGTATGCTAGGGAAGATCTCTGTTTCTCCTTCGTAAATATTTCTAAACACTTAGGATTATAATCGTTTTGAAGTCATTTTATAACCTATATAAATTATTTTTTTCAACAAAATGTAGCGTAAAAATTAGTGGGCACACGAGAGGGAAGTCACTGGAAATTTTTTTTTTTAATTTAAACAAATTATTTTTTGGATCTGTTGGAATATCAGTTATTATTTGCAGATATTGATAGTAACAGGAATTTGCCGATACCGAGTACTGATATAAAAAATTGCAGATTCAGAGTACCGATACCATGAAAATACAGATTCCAATCATATATATATATATATATATATTATATATATATATATCTATAGAGGAGAGTAGTTATATATATATATATATATATATATATATATATATATATATATATATATATATATATATATATATATATATATATATATATATATAAAAAGAATGACATATCTATCAGTTCCGTGTTTTAAAGATTATACCTTTTTTTTCTTTTTATTTTCTTTATTAAAGGTGCGTATAAGAAGAATGTGTGTTCTTGTCTCCAAAGCCTGTGCCATAATTTTTGCCGATTTAGCAACACTTGAACATTGGTATAAGGAGAGAGAGAGAGAGAGAGAGAGAGAGAGAGAGAGAGAGAGAGAGAGAGAGAGAGAGAGAGAGAGAGAGAGAGAGAGAGAGAGAGAGAGAGAGAGAGAGAGAGAGAGAGAGAGAGAGAGAGAGAGAGAGAGAGAGAGAGAGAGAGGGAAAGAGGAGGAAGAGAGAGAGAGAGAGAGAGAGAGAGAGAGAGAGAGAGAGAGAGAGAGAGAGAGAGAGAGAGAGAGAAGAGAGAAAGAGGAGAGAGAGAGAGAGAGAGAGAGAGAGAGAGAGAGAGAGAGAGAGAGAGAGAGAGAGAGAGAGAGAGAGAGAGAGAGAGAGAGAGAGAGAGAGAGAGAGAGTGAGAGAGAGAGAGTAGAAGAGAGAGAGAGAGAGAGAGAGAGAGAGAGAGAGAGAGAGAGAGAGAGAGAGAGAGAGAGAGAGAGAGAGAGAGAGAGAGAGAGAGAGAGAGAGAGAGAGAGAGAGAGAGAGAGAGAGAGAGAGAGAGAGAGAGAGAGAGAGAGAGAGAGAGAGAGAGACAAGAGAAAGAGAGACAGAGGTAGAGTGAGAGAGAGAGAGAGAGTAGAGAGAGAGAGAGATAGAGAGAGAGAGAGAGAGAGAGAGAGAGAGAGAGAGAGAGAGAGAGAGAGAGAGAGAGAGAGAGAGAGAGAGAGAGAGAGAGAGAGTCTTATGGACATGACTTACCTCTATCTAAGATTTAATCTATAAATTGACCTTTATGCCGTAATGAAATAAAGGTGATTGGGTTCCACTGATATTAAAATTACGCCTTTAATCCTTTTTTTACTTCTTTTTTTGCTTGGGCGTGTACACATATTTCGTGTATAGGTATCAGGTGTTTCTTTTTCTTTTAATAATCTCTTAGTGTTTTGCTTTAACTTCACGTTTTGTATTGTATGTATGTGTGTTTGTTTGTGTGGTATATCTGTGCTTTATACAACTGAGTCTGGAAATCTAAGATGAACCGCGTCGCTTTTTATTTTCTTTAACTTTTCCCTCTCGTGTATAAATACGATATTACTACTCCACTCTTCTTGGGGTTTTCTTTCTCCTTTTCAAGAAGCGTTTCGAAGAACTATTCTTCGTTTTCTTCTTCCTTCTCCTTCTGCCCTTCTCTCTCACCCGCCCCCCCTCCGTTCTCCCTTCTTCTTCTACCTCTTCTCTTTCTGTTGTTAATTTTACCTTCTCGCCATTTTTGTGTCTGTCCTTGACTCCTCCTTGAGGTGAAGATAAACCCCAACCAAACCTTCTGGTGGTGGTTGGTATTGTCGTTTTTTTTTTTCTTCATTCTTTCTTTCTTTGGTTTGTGGCGTTTCTGTAATAATCTTGCGTTATACTTCCAGTCCACACACAAACACACACACACACACTCACAAAACACACACACACACACACACATATATATATACACACACACACACACATATATATATATATATATATATATATATATATATATATATATATATATATATATATATATATATATATATATATATATATATATATATATATATATATATATATATATATATATATATAACACATAAATAAAAAAATTAAAGAAGAAATATATATATATATATATATATATATATATATATATATATATATATATATATATATATATATATATATATATATATATATATATATAAATATATATAGATAACTATATATATATATATATATATATATATATATATAAAGAGCAGGAAATTGAAAATATTTACTGGTTTACTCTCTTGTAATACAAGAGTGTAATATTTAAACCTCTTCTTGGCCACTTAATTCCATTTTAGGTTTGTTTGTTGTGCGTCCATTGTTCATTTTGGGGGGTTCGAAGGTAGACGAAATAGTACGACCACCGGTGGTTCAAAATGTAACTTTAGACGTTATTTTTCCTTCGTAGTATGGTGTAATGTAATATTCTATTTTAGATTTGTATTTGCTTTTGTAGATATGCCTATACATAATCAGATTAACACGCTCTCGAACAAATAATGCACACACACCCATTCACCCCCCCCCACACACACACACAACACACACACACTCATATATATATATATATATATATATATATATATATATATATATATATATATATATATATATATATATATATATATATATATATATATATATAATTCAGAACCATTTCTGTCCTATGGCAATCATTGCTTTACACTAATTACTCTTTTCCGTTAGAAAAGCAGCCTCATCAGGTTCAAATATCCGTTTCTAGGCCATTGGCCTTGCATAGACGGACCTTTGAGCCTCGAAAATACTGATCATTGGGGCCTTGGAAATACTGAACTCTGATCCTTGAAAAGACTGACCTCTTAACATTGAAAAGGCTGATCTATAGGCCTTAAAAGACTGGCCCTTGAACTTTGATAAAACTAATATTTTGCTCTTGAAAAGACTGACCTCTGGGGCTTGAAAAGACTGGGATCTGTGTGCCTTGAAAAGACTGACATCTGGGCCCTGATAAAAGATTGATCTATCGGTTTTTTTTAATCATTGACCCCTGAGCCTTGAAAAACTGATCTGTTGGCCTTGGAAAGCTGACATCTGGGGTATGGCACTTGTAAAAACTGACTTCTGGGTCTTGAAAAGACTGAACTATTTGCCTTGGAAAGACTGACTACAGGGTCTTAAAAAGACTGACCTATTGGCCTTGGAAACACTGACCTCTGAGACTTGGAAAGACTGAGCCATAGGCCTGCAAAAACGGACCTCTAGGTCTCAAAAAGACTAACCAATGTGCCTTGGAAATGCTGACCTTTGGGTCTTGAAAAGACTGATCAATGTGCCTTGGAAATGCTGACCTCTGGGTCTTGAAAAGACTGACCTCTGGACCCAGGATAGACTGACCTCTGTCAAATCCTTCTCATTTCAAAACGGATCAGTGAAAACATGGTTATTTTCAGTGTCTCTAAATTTTAATCCTACTTCTATGGAGTTCGGTTTTCTTGATCTTTCTTGGAGGGATCTCATTCCTCCTCTAAAGTTTTGGGCTTCTAAAGACATTTCAGACTTTGACGCCAACCTAGTTTATCGCTCGTACAGCAGAGTTGTTCGCCATTGTTGCATGGAACACACGCCACATTTAGAATGGTTCTTCACACACATCTTCTTTGGAAAGAATGGTGGAATCTAGTGCTTTACCTCTCAATAACTATTCCGTTCTCACAGAATCTCTTGAATTTATGTTTTAATCTCTGTAATGTTGCATCACACCATTTACAATATCTTCCATATAATGGACACTACTTTTGTGAAATCTTTATTCGTGTTCCTCTTCCTTTGAGAAAGGGTTCTGTAGTGATTTGACTTCCCCACTCGCTCGTATCCCTTCTAGATCCAACTCTTATATCTCACTCGTAATCGACACACTGTGTTCTGTATATCATGCACTTCAATGGTAAAATGTTTGAAACACGCTTCCTCCTCCTCCTCCTCCTCCTCCTCCTCCTCCTCCTCCTCCTCCTTCTCCTCCTCCTCCTCCTCCTCCCCTCCTCCTCCTCCTCCTCCTCCTTCTCCTCTTTTCTATTGCTTCCTTTCAGAAGCAGTTGTTTGGGGTCTCGTCGAAACCTCAATTGTGGTAACGGCCCCCAATTTTGTCTACTCCGTGGGATTATATATATATATTATATATATATATATATATATATATAGTTATATATATATATATATATATATATATATATATATATATATATATATATATATATATATATATATATATATATATATATATATATATATATATATATAAGCAGTTGACTCCAGGAGCGAAAATCAATAATTAATGTATCGTTATTTTAATAGTTTTAGGGTAAATACATTAAATTTTTGGGTAACCTAACCTAACCTAACCAAAACTTAACCTAAATTAACCTAACCTAATATTAACGGAGTCAACCTCTTTATAAAATGTAAAATATATATCCTATATAGGAAATAAATATATATATATATATATATATATATATATATATATATATATATATATATATATATATATATATATATATATATATATATATATATATATATATATATATATATCAGTATGAAGGATGTTTCACATGGGTAGGTAGTATATATATATATATATATATATATATATATATATATATATATATATATATATATATATATATATATATATATATATAAGAATATATATATATATATATATATATATATATATATATATATATATATATATATATATATATATATATAATAAGGATGTAACAAAAAAGAAAAACATTTTTATTTGGGTAAACTTTTTTAAATTGTCGAGCTTTGATTAATAATTTTATATATATATATATATATATATATATATATATATATATATATATATATATATATATATATATATATATATATATATATATATATATATATATATATATATATATATATATATATATATATATATATATATATATATATATATATAGAGAGAGAGAGAGAGAGAGAAATTAATTAAAATTGCAAGTGAAGGCAACAATATGACGCACGAAGCATGAGGCGGCTAGCCTCACTTAACAACATTGGAGGTATACGATATTTTATTTCAGCTACGCCGATGTACCTAGGATAGTTAAGGAGTATATAGGCAGGCAAAGAATAAATAGCTCATTTTTGGTTTTATATTTCTTTAAGATTTTGTATAGATTAATTTTCTTATGGTTTTTTATTATATTAACATTTTTTATATTTTTTTATTTGTTTTTCTTAATTATTAATTTGTTCTTAAAAATAAGATAGGCAATGCCTACCCAGCCTATCCCTTAACTACGCCACATTTAATTTTGATATATATATATATATATATATATATATATTATATATATATATATATATATATATATATATATATATATATATATATATATATATATATATGAAAAAATAAATACATATATATATATATATATATATATATATATATATATATATATATATATTCTTAGAAGTTGAAATGTTTTAAAATTAGTTCATTTATTCTTTCTTTCTTAGGAAGGGGAAAAATTAGAAAAATTTTATTCTTTATCGAAGAAAGAACAATTTTCTCTTTAGGAGTTTCCAATTATACGGGACAGTTCTTTCCCCCTTTTTTTTTCTTTTTCTTTCAACCTGCCCCAACCCCCTCTCCCTAGCCCTATAATGTAATCCCCTGTTGTTCCCCCCTTAATTAGGGGGAACCCCTTCCTCCGTTAACGAGGGTATGATGTCAGCAAGTTTTACTCTCGGGAGCTTGCACGAGCCTAAATGTTTTTTGAACTTTCAGAAATTCTTTAGCCTTTTTCCAGTTTTTTTTTTTTTTTTTTTTTTTTTATTTTTTCGTTCGTTCGGTTCGCCATTTTTTTTTCTTTTCTTTAGGAAAAACGGTAATAAAATAATTATTGCGTAATAATAGTAATTATTATTATTACGACCACCACCGCAACTAATACTACTTCAGCTAGCGCTGCGTAATAATAATAATAATAATAATAATAATAATAATAATAATAATAATAATAATAATAATAATAATAATAATAATAATAATAATAATAATAATAATTCCCTTGAGATGTTTTACGGATTGGGCGACTCTGCGGTGCGGCACACAATTTCAGCGTGTGGTGTTGTAGTGTGGTGCTGTCTCACAACATCTTGGTGCGGTGCACTGCGGTGCTCGGTCAACCCTAGTTGAATGTGCGGATAATTGTGTGAGGAGTTTAAAATTTTATGGAGGAGAGAGAGAGAGAGAGAAGAGAGAGAGAGAGAGAGAGAGAGAGAGAGAGAGAGAGAGAGAGAGAGAGAGAGAGAGAGAGACTGTATTTCGTGTTTAGGAGAATTAAATAAATACTTTCTTTGGCGTGGTTCAACGGTAACGCGACTGAGTCTCAAGACAAAGAGCCAGGGTTCGATCCCTCATCCGTATATTAGGTAACAATTACCCAGAGTAGTTCCCTTCCTAGAATAGCCCTAAGCCCGTGAGGTACAGACTTAAAAAAAAAACAAAAAAAAAACTAGTTATCATTGTTATTTACGCTTGCACCGAGTTGAATCGAGCTCTTGTGGCTAGCGAGTTTATCCTTTCGATTAAGAAGAGTAACTCTGAAGGGTGTAATTTTTATATAAAACAAAAAGGTGGAGGGGGGGGGGGGAGGAGAAGAAACGTACTCTAATTGACAAATTCTATTATTATTATATTTGACACCCATTATTTTTGTATGAGCTTTTGAGTTGTGTTATTTTTGCAGCTCTTGTAAATTCTGAAAAATAAGAATTAAAAGAATTGAATTTCTTTTCCAATAAAAGTTGATGGTGGTAGTAGTAGGAGGAGGATGAGGTGGAGGTGTTTCCTCGGGCAAATTTGGTTCCGGTGGCTTGCGAACTGCCCTGCCCACCCTTGGCTTCGACGTCAGGAGAAGGAATCCTTAAATGTTAGTCATGCCGCGCTTATGGCGTTGTAGTGTGCCCCAAAGGGATAAAAATCTTCATGAATTTTATCGTCCTCCTCATACACTACTGACGGTATTTGTAGTTCAATTTATAATATTCGGCTTCCACATGGCTCCCAAAATGTACTGATAAAAACTTATTATTATTAATTAATTATTATTATTATTATTATTATTATTTTTATTATTATTATTATTATTATTATTATTATTATTATTATTAATTAATTATTATTATTATTATTATTATTATTATTATTATTATTATTATTATTATTATTATTATTATTATTATTATTATTATTATTATTATTATTATTATTTATAATATATTTATTACGAGTTTTCTTGTGCTTGATTATTTTTTTTTTTTGGTATTGTTATTTATTTATTTTAGAATGGGTAGAGAAGGAAAGTAAATGAGTAAACTTTGGGTTAATCTTGTCTGCGTGTACACGAGTGTATGTGTGTGTGTGCGTGGATCTGTACGCGTGCATGTTTATATGACTATGTGAGTGATTACAGGTGTGTATTCATCGTAATCCATTTAATTAATTCCTTGTTTTATTTTCATCGCTCCCCCTTTTTTGGGGGGGACCCCGTTTATCCAGTCCTCAGTCACATACATTAACCCCCGTCTCTCTCTCTCTCTCTCTCTCTCTCTCTCTCTCTCTCTCTCTCTCTCTCTCTCTCTCTCTCTCTCTCTCTCTCTCTCTCTCTATCTATCTATCTATCTATCTATCTATCTATCTATCTATCTATCTATCTATCTATCTCTCTCTCTCTCTTTTTATCTTCTGTTTTCTTGTTTTTTTTTTTTATTATCTCTCTCTCTCTCTCTCTCTCTCTCTCTCTCTCTCTCTCTCTCTCTCTCTCTCTCTCTCTCTCTCTCTCTCTCTCTCTCTCTCTCTCTCTCTCTATTCTTCTCTTTCCCTCTCTCTCATATCTGGAGTGGCTTTGAATTGATTATAAATAAAGTGTGCTTGAAATATTAATTCCAGGAATCGCTCTTTAGATGTTTTCTCGAAATAACTTTTTTTTATTCATATCTATCACACACACACACACACACACACACACACACACACACACACACACACACACACACACGCAAACACACGCACACACACACACCGCCACATTAATGATTTATGCTAGTGGTGAATATCCGCATTCGCACAGTTCCGAAGATCCGCATTCTGTCTTCTTCCTGGAGCTATACTACTTTTAAATAGTTATTTCATAATCTCAACTGGACCATAACTATAGGTACTCAATCTCAGTTCTTTAAAAGGTGTTTTGTCTTTAATATCTTTGATTATATATATATATATATATATATATATATATATATATATATATATATATATATATATATATATATATATATATATATATATATATCATAATGCACCATTGCTTTAGTTAGTGGTTTGATATTTTGAGAATCCTATTAAATTAAAATGTTAAGAATAGCAATTAGATAATAATAATAATAATAATAATAATCATAATAATAATAATAATAATAATAATGCTTTCTAAGCTCCCTTTGCACTCACTAGTATCTAATATCCTTTCAAATCGTTCCATATCTCCATATCGGTTCTTGATGAGGCAGCTTCTCATTCTGTTTATTTAGTGTTTATTCATCAATGATATGTCTATCTACTTATTCTACTATATTTCTGTTTTTCATTTACCACCATTTCAGTTACTCATCTAACCTCATCCATTCCTCTACCAGCGACTCCACCCCACACTCCATTCTTTTACTTAGCTATTTCAATTTTGCTGCTCGACTTCAACAGTTTCCTTGGGACTACGTTGGAGCTCTTTTTCTTTTCCATCATTACTACTGCGACAGGTGCTAGAGGCAGCTGACCGACCACCCCTCATATTTCACCACTTTGCGATGCCTTTGTTGCGTAAGGTGTGTGTAGCGTTTTACCATTGATTTTGTGTGGAGATTGATAACTCGAAAAGCTGTTCCGACTTCTGAGGAAAATCTCTTTGATCTGTTTTTCCTGCTGAATTTAATCTCCGGCACTTTAAAAGTTTGTTTCAGTTCTTATCTTTGAAACTTAAAGGAAGGTGAGGTCTGAATGTTTTTTTTTTCTTTGTTATATTTTTCTTACCTCCTCCCCCCCCCCCTCCCTTTGGATCTTTGGATAGTAGGGCTTTCGGTTAAGTGCGGTAGAAACTATAAAAAACCGAACATGTAATGTATCATAGGGTTAGTGCCAAGTAGAAATTGAGTATTTCGATAATAATTCTTCTTTGAACGCTTGTTTTATTTTTTTTATTTATCTTAACGGTCCATTAGAGCTTCTATTCACTATTACAAATTATTAGTTTTAAAAAGTTTCTCTGTTTTGAATCCGATAGATAAATCTTAATCTCCAAGGCTTGTTTTCATGCACTTTGTATATATATATATATATATATATATATATATATATATATATATATATATATATATATATATATATATATATATATATATATATATATATATATATATATATATATATATATATATATATATATATATATATATATATATATATATAAGCATAAAATTTTAATGACATGTTTGGAAAGACCGTTAAAATTTTCACTCAATTTTATTTTTATTTCTATTTTTTCATTTATTTAATATTGAGCGGCTGGTTTGACTGCAAAAGGCAGAAGTGAATAAATAGAGAATGACCAGCTTACCGACCGACCGAGCGACCGTTCATTGACTGTGATGAATGTCGAGTTCAAGAATGAGTGAGTAGGAGGAGTAGAAGAGGAAATAACAGAATCTGAATAAGAGGAGGAGGAGGAGGAAGAAGAAGGGAATTGAAAGGACCATCATACATCTGCAGGTCAGAACGGAGAGCCATATATGCACCTTAATGATTTGGTCTTTATAATAGACTTTCGGGTTGAATTGTATAGAATAGAGGAGAGAAGAAGTTCCTTTCTTTCTCGTCTTGTCCCTAACTGCCTTCGGTTCATTAGCCTCTGAAACCGATGGCAGAAGTAGTCTATTGAGAGCTACTGTATGGACGATAGCGAAGGAGGGGTTTCTATATAGGGGGTATCGTGGTCCATTATGGATGGCGTATCCATTCACCTTGCGCTTTCATCGAAATCTTTATTAATAATTTTCTCTTGTCTTCCTGTCCTTTTCTTCCGTTGGACCTTTATATATATATATATATATATATATATATATATATATATATATATATATATATATATATATATATATATATATATATATATATATATATATATATATATATATATATATATATATATATATATATATATATTATATATATATATATATTTATCTAGTATATATATATATATATATATATATATATATATATATATATATATATATATATATATGTATTTTTTTTTTTATTACCTATATATATATATATATATATATATATATATATATATATATATATATATACACCATGCACGACCAAAAATGTTGTTATACATAAATAGTGGTGTCGAACAAAACAAATAAACAGCTCAATTTAATATCTACACGATATATGCAACAATTACAACAGTCATTTTAAAATGATCGCCTTTTGCCTTAACACAAGTGTTAAGTCGTTTTGGGTCAGTCATCTTTTCCATCGGAAATTCAGCACTGCACCCGTTAGAGCTCGCTTTAAAGAACCAATATATTTGGTGTCGTTGTCTTGAGCAGACCATACGCTCTGAAACTGCCCATAATTTGTAATCCAAAGGATTAAATCGGGTCTGACAGATGGCCAATTGTCAGCCGTCAACAAAATGGGAAACATTGCCACTGAGCCAAACTAGAATATACCTCACTTTATGTTCAAGTGCTGAGTTCTTTTAAAAGGTTCATGGTTCCCTTGGAAGAGAGTCTGACTCTGACCTAATAGGTTTATATTACAACCTCCAGAATAGTTTGCTGGTACACGATTGCCGAGATTTTCAACACCAATTTCATAAAAAAGAATAGATGTCTGTGACCCCATCGTAATTCACAGAAGCCGGATGATGACCTCTTAGATGACGTAGCTTGCATCCTATCGTTTTGTTTGTTAAAACAACGTTCTTGCACAGTAAATATTTTTTCGTCTGGTGGCTAACAGGTGTTCAGACTTTCACCCCTAGCTTTCTTTTGGGCATCCTGGAGTAAATGTCCGTCCGATACGTCTTTCGTAAGCCGGTCCTCTCTAACGATTCCCGATATTGAATTCTTAGGTATTTGCATTTTACGTGGCATGATTGTTTTGCTTACGAAAATGAGGCTGGGAAATGACTAGTCGCACGAGCTTTCTTCAAAGAAAGGTGTTATGCGATTAAGAGTGTTCATTTGTTCAGTGTCTGCTATAATGGAGATAGTATGAAATAAGTGAAGCAGTAGCTGCTCGACTGCAAGAAAGAGATCGAAAAGTCCGTTAGAACGGAACGGAAGCTTTATGGCGAAAAGTCCTTGACCACACCTTCGAAAAGAGCTGTGTGAATGGAACCAAATTTTTTTTATTGGTATATATATATATATATATATATATATATATATATATATATATATATATATATATATATATATATATATATATATATATATATATATAATTATATATATATATATATATATATATATATATATATATATATATGGTATTGAAATGATAGGAATTGAATGAGTATTTGAAGGGTGGACGTTCTTCTTCTTCTCCTTCCTGTTTGGAGTCGTTTCTTCATTTGGATTTTGCCTCCCCCTTAACGTAAGGAAAGCGAATTAGATAGAGCCGCTCGCACACATAACTCTTGTATTCGCACACGTGCGCCGATGCTTCCAATAATAAAGATGTATCCCGAATATATTGCGTGAACATTCCTACACGTGATAGTAGCCTTTACCCGGGCACAACACTCGTTAATAAACTTAGATTTAATGGATGCCATTGCCTATGTTATGCTAAAAGGAGAAGCCAATTGCGCTTTGGGTAGCATGTAAACAAATGATGGCGGCGCTATATCATCGAAGTGGAACCTGCTTTTCTTTACGTGTGTGTGTGTGTGTGTGTGTGTGTGTTATGTACGTGCGTGTGTGTGTTTGTGTTTGTTCTCCTATTGATTATAGAAACGAATATTATTTATAGGGTAAAGAATTTGTTATAGTTAAAAAGCGCTTATTTTTGTGTCTCATTATGTATATTTCTTTTGGCGACTGAGTTTTTAATTTTAAAATAGTAATTTTAATGCATGCTTCATAAAGGTAAGTTACATTTCCAGGTGTGAGGAAAGAAGAGTTGTCAAATTCATGCATAAATTTGGACTTTTTTCTTTTTAAACCATAAATCTTTAAATTTGTAAATCTTTCAAATCATTAAAACTAATTTAAATTGTTTTAAAGCATTATATATTATTTACTGTTATATATATAGCCTATATAGATATATATATATATATATATATATATAAATATATATATATAGATATATATATATATATATATATATATTATATATATATATATATATATATATATATATATATATATATATTAATATAATTTAAGATAATATATTATATATATAATATATAATAATATTATATAATATATATATATATAGTAATATATATATTAGATATATATATATATATATATATACTATATATATATATATTATTCATTTATCCATATATTTATATATATATATATATATATATATATATATATATATATATATATATATATATATATATATATATATATATTAAATATATAAAAAAAAAAATATCATATATATTATATGATATATATAGTATAATATATATGATATATTATAATATATATAAATTAAATGTAAAAAAAAAATTTTAAATAAATTTTAATTTTTCACGATCCAATAAAATAAAATAAAATAAACCTTCTAAATAAAATTAATGATTAATACACCTGTAAATAGAAATCGTTGGAGTATTTTAATTCAAATATCTAAATATAATTGATCTAAATAGGGCTTCCCAACCGGGGTCCACATGGACCCCCAGGGGTTAAAATAAACTAATATCATAGAAAAGCCCAGTTTTTATTAACGTACAAATAAATATTTAACTTTGGAATATTACATATGAGCATATGGGGGGTCCACTTACCTAAAGTTAGGACTTAGGGGGATTCACAAGAACAAAAATGTTGGGAACCCCTAGGAACCCCTGATCTACAAATCTTGAAAATATATAAATACATTTACAGAAATTGGTTTCTATATTCAAAATATTCCAACTAATAATAATCGTCGAGAAAGTGATAAAAAGGCCACAATATTTAACGTCCAAAAGATATTAGATATTAGATATTAGATATTATTAGAAACTCATAAGATAGTAACTTTAAAAATTCATTTTATTTTCTATTAATTAAATAATAGAAAATATTTGACTCTTTTTTTTTGTGTAGTGTGTGTTTAATTTATTTTCTAGAGCAACTATTAAAATATCTAGAAAATTATTTAAATATTATATAAAGATCTCTATTAGTATATTATATCTAAAGATGAAGATGGATTTTTTTATATATATTTTTTTTTCACGCCGTGAAAATTGTGTGTCATTTACGTCATTTTGGCAGTTTGTTATTAAGGTTTATTTCTTTTGATACGGGTTTCTTCTAGAGTTTTTTAATCGATGTTAATAAGGGGTTTTTGGACGGTTCTTTTTTATTTGATCTTTTAAGTTGGCTCTTAATTCCATGTCTGGGGGAAGTTAAGAAGGGAAAATGAAGTCTGAAGCGGGGCTCGAGGGGGGGAGGGGAGGGAGGTAGGGGCCTTTTAATTTTCAAACTCTTATTTCACTTCGATTGCCATACGATGAATTTTTTAATTTTTAGTGTCTTTGGCTTTTGGGGTCCATTTCGCTCGCTCACAGTTTATTATGAGGGGAGTTTTTCTTTTACCTTGAGGGGAAAATGAATTTTTATTTTCTCTTTCCTTTTGATTGAGACTGCAAGTAATTAAAAAGGTATCCTTGAGAGTCTTATGGATTCGTTTTAAATTTTTATTTTTAGTTTTTTTTTTTATTTATACTTTTTTCCTTCTTTGGATTTCCTGAAAGCAAAATTGTTTGTACGAGCAAATAGCAGCAAGAGCTAAATTTCCTCCCTACAATATTTTTTTTTATTTCCATATATATATTATATATATATATATATATATATATATATATATAATATTATATATAGATATATAATTATATTATATATATATATATTATATATATATATATATATATATATATTATTTATATTATTATTAATATTTATATTATAAATTTTATTATTATTATTATTATTATTATTATTATTATTATTATTATTATTATTATTATTATTATTATTATTATTATTATTATTATTATTATTATTATTATTTGTTTATTTATTTATTTATTTATTAACGAATAAGGAATATTTTTAATTATGGTCTAGATGAGAGTTTTAATCTTTTTGGAGCGATCGATCCCAAAATTAACAAGACGATCAACATCGCAGCCCATGGTCGTCTATTTTGAAATTCAAAATGCTAATATACTGATATGAAAAACTGCATGGTATTAATTCATTATTACACCAGAGTTGAATAAAATATTTTTCATTCTTCATATATTTTCATGTTTAAAACGTGTTAAATCACTAAGAGGGTTTAAAATTTAAAATTAAGATAGTTACATATTTAATTTTTTTTCCTGATAAGCTACGTCGATCAATCTCGGAACGGCAGGCAACTCAAATTTTGGTCTGGATCTTAAGATAGGAATCTCTGTGATTTAGATTCTAGGTATATGGTAGACAAAGATAAAAATAAAAGTACGCTAAAATAGTTGGAGAGTGAATGTCAACGACTGGAACTTTTTTTTTTTTTTTTTTTTTTTTTTTTTTTTTTTTTTTTTTTTTTTTTTTTATTCGAATGGATGAATAGTAAGAGTAGAAAGAGTAAAGTGCAATGTTCTAATTAGGTAAACAGCTAATCAAAGCAACGGGTCGAATTCCTTTGATAAGGTAAGGTAGGAGTAGTCAACTTTCCATAAGTTGAGAGAAAGAGGTAGAGAGAATCCTTACTGAGACCAATGTTTTGAACTGGATTTAGCTAGTTGTAGAGATTGCTGTATAATACACTTAAATAAATGAAATATGTTAGACTGAAAATAGGAGAGGATGGCAGCCCTGCAACACTGAAAAAGGAGAGGATGGCAGACCTGATACACACATTTTTGTTTTTTTTAATCTTGTCACTCATCCTTTAATAAACTTCAAATATTATAAAAAAAAAAAAAATCAAACATGCCCATTTGAATATTCTGTATAGCTTCAAGTCTTTCTTGTTTATCAAAGATGCAAAGGTCCTTCTTAAAATCCATCACTAAACGCGATAATTTTGATTTTCCAACCTTCAACGTAAAAATTCAAGACTTTCAATTAATTAATTAATTATTTATCGTATTCATTCCATTATTTTTCTCTCCATCAGTATCTGATTTTGTCTGCAACTCCTTAGGTTGAATCTTCAACTCCTGAATAAGGAAAAATATACACCTTCGGTCTTTCACTGTTACAATTCTTAGGTGAGTGGTGGTGTAAAAAAAAAAATAACTAAATTATTTTTAATGTTGATTTTAGCCCAATGGTTCTTTCGAGCTTGATATCTTGAGAAAAGGAAACAAAAAAATGTGGTGAAACAGAACTTGGGATGGGATACTCTATTATTTTTCTATTTTGAAAGTTGTTAAGGATAGGGGGAAAATGGATGCATAATGGGAAATTAAAAAAAAATGTTTTTTTTTATTTATTAATTTTCATTTTTTGGGCTATTCATTTTTATCATATCAATTGAACTGGAAACAATATTTTTCACTACTAATAAGAGTATATTATGATACATAAGTATATATATAATATGATATATATATAATAATATAAATATATATATACATATATATATATATAATATATATATATATATATATATATATATATATATATATATATATATATATATATATATATATAGTTATGTTATGTAAAGTGTATATATATATAATAGTATATATTATATATATATATATTAGATTACCTGCATGAGTGTATCGGTATTGGTATCGGTAGTATCGGCCATTTGTGATGTCATCGGTAATCGGTATCGGTTGAAATGGCCGATACTTAGCCGATACTTCATACTTTTTGGGTGAAGAAAAAATTATGAGAAACTTATAGATTCAATAATAAACTAGTTTGATATAGATAGCTAGTACCAAGTTATGTTTTTTTCTCGATTTCCTTTTTAACTTAGTTTGAGCGTTTCTCCAACTTAGGTCTTTAGCGTAAAATTTACCTATTTGGGCAGCCATTATTATAATTTATACAGCTTTATCTACTTTTTTTAGTTGATCAATAGTATTTTTTTTTTGTACGCAATTTCGCGAGAGCGTATGAGTGCGTGAGTGTTTTAAACTTTCTGGATTATTCATATTTTTAGATATTTGTTGTAAATAGGTTTTATCGTTTTAAAATTAGTTTAGCGTACGAATAAATTTTCCTCATTTTTCCTTTGGTTTTTTTTGTTTTTTTGTTAAGTTTTTTTTTATTTTCTTTTTATTTTTTTTTTTTTGTTGATTGCGTGTGCGTGGTATGATAGCAGATTTGCACAGCGTGGCTTTCTTTTGACTTTACCAACATCAATGGGCTTGCACTCTAACTCTGGCATCCAGCGAAAAATACTACCTTCTCTACTCTAATACCTAATTTATGCTCTTGTTTGAGACCCAGATGGCTAAGAATTCATCCTCAACTCGTTTAATATAACTATAACTTATTTATAATTTCCGTTTGAAGGGTGGAGTATGTGCCTATATAAATATAAACATTCCTATAACACGATCTCGAGAATCTCGGAATCTCCTACTTCGATGTTCTGTGTGGCTTAAAATCTTTCTCCTTCTACTACATTATTCTTATGCTTCTGCTACTGTCCTCCTAACAGAACAGATTTTCATGCCTTTGTTTGATTACCTTGGCTACTTCTCACGAGAATGTTATATCTTCTCATCCCAAATACTGAGGTCTCTATTTAGGGATTTCATTGTACACAAAACTGAATTGTATTGGGTTCCTCTCGTACTGATTTAGGTGGAGAGGAGGCCGAATCATTCAGTATTCTCAACCATCTGGAGCAACTGATTAAATAACCTACACACATTCCGGATCGTCCCAACCAATTCTTGAACACACATGACCTATGTTTCACCACTAGTCCTTCTCTCTATAAATACACCCCCTTCGCTCCTATCGGTAAATCTGACCACAACCTTTTACCACTTCATTTTAATACTTTCTCTCCAACATCTCCATCCTGCCCTATGCGGTTTTTCTGCACTTTATCGGCCGATTGGGGGGCATGCGTGCTTCTACCTAATATAATTGAAGTGGACTGCTTTGACTCTTTAAGACAGCTTTCAGCATTCTGCGCGATTAAAGTGGAACGTAAGTGATTAATGGATGAGCAGGCGTTCATCCTTCTTGGAACTAAATTCTTTTTCTCCTCAAAATCCATGGTTCGAATCGTGCTTGTTCCCTGGCCATTCAGGTAGCAGAACAATTGCTTATCGGGGGTGTGGAAAAATTCGTCGTTCTACCTATCACTCTGCAATTTTCATTCAGCTAGAAATCCTTGCAGGGATACTCTTCGACGAGCCAAAGCGACTTTCATTAAACGAAAATGCGCCGACCTCCTTGTTCTCTTTCTGACAAATCTCTTCTGCCTCTTGCCAAAAACATCGCTAACAACTTCTGTAAATCTGTCTTTCTCCTCTTATTCGCTCTGATGATGCTGTGTTAATACTCCAACTTGAAAGGCCAATCATTTCCTTTGGCCTCCTATTTTTCCTTAATTCAACCCCTAGACGATCTGGTATCTCTTCCTGCCTCCTTCTGCTCTCAGGGTTCCTAATGCCTTTAACCGTTCATTTCATTTGATCGGGTGCATGAGCTCCTGAAATACTAGAACGTTAGAAGGCGGTGGCCCGGATGCATTGCTCTCCATTTTGAGGAAGTGTGCTTCCGTGCTACCCCCGCCCCTCGTTCAACTAATTCTCTATGTCTCATTACTAGCACTTTCCCTCAGTGTGGAAGCGCGCATATGTCCAACCTATTCGAAAAAATGATGCTGCTCTGATCCTTCTTAAACTATCGCCCCTATAGCTCTCACTTGATTCTTTCTAAGATCTTGAAAACCCTTCTCAACTCTCACTTTTTTAGATCTTCTGGAATCTCTTTCCCTTCTCTTATTACCAGTACGGCTTTTCGGTGCTTGAGATCTACTGGCGATATACTTTCCTATATAACAGATTTATGGTTTTCCCCCCTAAGGAAAACTACGGCGAAGACTTATGTTGGTGGGCGCTTGACAATTATCAAAGCATTTGACGGTTGAATATGCACGCGTCACTGTCTCCAAGCTCCCCTTCCTTTGGGTTTCCTTCTCTTGGTTACTTATGTCTAGCTTTCTTTTCAATCCGCTCAATATCGGCTGTTTTGATGGGGCGACTTCTTCTTTTTGTCAATAGTGTGTCCTCAGGGGTTTTCTGCTTTATCTCCTTACTTTATTTCTGCTTTTTCATCAATGATCTTCTCACCAGCACATCTACTCTATCCACTCATATGTCAATGACTTGACCTTCATTCTTCAACCATTTTCAATCTGCTCCCTCTTTACTTCTAGAATTGCCTCTCGTCTAATCTTTCCGATTCTATTCTCGCTGATCTGGATAGAATTTCAGGTTGGTTCGTCTCAAGCTTGTGAAATTTAATTCCTTTAAAAAACCCAACTTCTACAATCTGCTCTCTCTCTCTCTCTAAGACACTTACCTTTCATCTCTTTCGACGGTTCTTTCGTCTCTCCTGTACAAAAAATAAACATCCTTGGACCTAACGATAAACAAAAGAATGTTTTTGGAAAAACCTTCAAATCACAGTGGTTGCTAGGCGGCCTCAAAGAAACTGGAGTTCTGTTTAGAGTGGAGACTTTTTTTCCTCTCTCCATGTTTACTTCCACCTATACAAGGGTTCTCATCCCGCCCTTGTTGAGTAACTGCTCCATATCTGTGGGGGCGGTTCTCTGTTTCATCCGCTTTTGGATGATGTCGAGTCAAAGGCCAAAAGCACTTATAAACTGTCCGTACTTTTCTAGTCACGTACCCTTATTTTGCGCGCGATGTTGGTGCTTTATCCCTTTTCTATACGTACTGTAGAGGCAAGTGCTTGAGGGACTTATCACTCGCGTACACCACCTTTACGACGACCTGTAAGCACAAGGGGTGCTGCTGTCGGCCAACATTGAGTTTTGTGTTGATTGTTAGTAACTCCAGACTGGTTCGCTTCGGTTGCTCTTTCTTTCTGCCACCTCTGTTCTGTGGAATTTCCTTCCATCATCTTCTGTCTTTCCTACTCAATTTAATTTCCTCACTTTAAAGCCTGCGTTTGTGCTCATCTGCGTAATTTGCGTTAGATGATTTTTTGAGGCGTTCCCACCCATCCTTGATAGGGTTCTGCCCGTGAGCGCAGTGACAACTGTAAAAAAAATAAATAATAAAAGGTTCTAAATAAGGAATTCTTAAGCATCAGCTGAAACCCCACAAATTGGCACTTCATACGGTTGAACCACTTCTGGAATGCCGCATGTAAAATAGCATAACCGAGGAGCTTGCTCGCTGACAAAAAAAAAAAAAAAAAAAAAAGACAGAGAAGTGGAAGCCGCCTTATCTGCAACCCTGGCAACAGCACTGATATGACGATGGTGGCTTTTCAGCAAATAAAACCTACTGAAGATGAGGATTTGGATATGTAGACTTTGATAAGTTCATGCCCGAAATTGCATTGACATCTCAATCACCTTCAAAGAAATCACAACCAGGGAACCTCATCGTAAATACTGAAGAGACAGTCATGAGCAAAGATAATTCAAAATTGCAGTCTGTGAAAGAGGAGATGAGGCTCTACGGAAACATGAGATGCTGCCTACACAAGAGAATCCTTTCATGCGGTGGCATGAAAAAAGGCCAAGGTTTCATTATTATCAGTGCTTGCATGCAAATGAATTATCAGCACCTTTCTTCATCAGGTCGAGAGCAGAGCGTATTATAGTGTTGTAAGGTAGGGAATGTAAAACACCCGACAAAAAAGAACAGTCTCTGCCAGGATACGAGTGAAAAGTTATATTGTTTTTGCCATGCACATTTGGTGAATTGTTGAATTTGGTTATTTTGAGATGAATATCTATCTTAAGGAGTATTTTATTATGTCGATGTTTGAGTTATAGCGTTTATTTTAAAGCCGGGTGGTTTTTTCGGGGTGCTTTTTTTTGATTTTAATGAGGTCTCGTCTTTCATTATTATTATTATTCTGATATTGTAAGCTAGTTAAAAGAATCTTCTTGTTAAATTGTAATCATGTAAAACATAAAAGCTTATTAGCCCCAAACTTGTTAACCTGCTCAGGTAGCCGAAGTAAAAAAATTACGCAAACGCCTATGAAGCCAATTTTTTTTGTTGTTTCTTCTAATCATTACGTCATTGAGATATGGGGTGAAAATTGGAGAATTGGGGGAGTAAGGGGGTAATATTGCTGTCACATAAAATCCCCCTTAGCTGCACTGTGGGCTCCATGGGGGAAGTGTGGTAGAATTTACCAACGTCTACCGTTTATGTTTTCTCTGTGGTATATATTACCGACGGATACCCTTTATGTATGTTTAGTGTAGTAGCAGTTTTTAGGTTGCCACCGCACCGGTGCGGTGCGGTGCGGTGTGCGGTTGCGTGGTGGCGCCCTTATTTTGATGCCGGTACAGGCGGTATGGTGCGGTGCGGTGCAGTTCATAGTTCACTGACCCGTGCGGTGTGCGATTTTAAATTATAGCAGAGATGTGCGTGCGTGCGGTGCGAAACGTAATGTTGCATGCGAACATAGAGGTGTGGTGCTCGTCGTGCGGTGACCAAAAATAATCTTTTTAGCGTGCGGTGCGTGGTTGGCTTTTCTTAGTGCGTGTGGAATAGCACGTGACAAAAATAATTTTGAGGTGAGTGTGCGATGGTGGAACTAACTCTAGTGCTTTGCATACTCTAATGCGGTGCGGTACCCAAAATTCCGATGCTCAACAACTATTATATATATATATATATATATATATATATATATATAATATTAAAGTAGTGATAGTATATATATATATATATATATATATATATATATATATATATATATATATATCTTTTTCCTTTAATTTCTATGTACTCAAAGGCAAGTGAGGATGAAGTGGAATATGACTCTGTAGAGAGTGATGGATTTGTTAGTAAAATAGCGGAATGTTTTGGAAATATGAATATGAACAAAAAGAAAAGAGAGTTAGTTCTTACTCCAAGAAAAATTAGAAATATGGTTGAGATTGATGACGAAGATGGTGCAAGTACCTCGTCACTTCATAGGTTGTTTGATCCTGCAACCCGTTCAACCCCTATATATATTATATATATTATATATATATATATATTATATAATATATATATATATATATATAATTTATGTATAGATATATAAATATATATATATATATTAATATAATATTATATATATATATATATATATTATAATATATACCTAAATTGCAGAATATTTTGCTAGATGTAGATAGATAATATTTCATTATACATAAAAATAAAAAATTAGAGCTCACTATTATTTCATTTCTTGGAGGCAGTAGAGTCATAAATGGCGATGTGGATGAAAATTTCGATGATTCTACACATTTTTGGTTTATTATTTAATAAAAATTTAATTAATAAAAAGTTTTATGTTTTTTTTTATTATATATACAAAATAAATGTATTCTTTTTTGTGGTTTATTTATTAAAAAGTAACATTGTGTTTTTATAAAAAAAGGTTTTAAAAAATTTGTGTTTTTCATGAAAGTTTGTCTCAGTCATCCTTTGAAGATGCATGCATCAAATATAATCAAACAATAACCTAGTTATCAAAAAAAAAAGGTTTAAATAGGTTAAGTAAGCCGTTTGAAAATTTGACCAAACGCCTACCACTATGTGATTTTTAAAGAGGGCTACCAAACTTTGTCAATACTTACTTGAAAATGGAAATTGGAAATATTTTTTAAATAAACAACAAACAGTAAAAAAGTTATTAATATTATATTTGCAATGTATTATTCCTTAAAGTACTATTGTTGGAATTTATAAAATAAATATTCTTTGGGCACAACCAAATATAAAATATAAAATGACTAACTATTGTTTGTACAGGAAATGCAAATCTTGATTTGCCTAGCAGTGCACAAATTTTCTATCTTATTTTACTGTTATTTATTATATTAATTAAAGTATCGTTATCGGTATCGGTATCGCACCTAAAAAAATAAGTATCGGTATCGGTATCGCCTCTTTTCTGGTATCGGTAATATATAACTATATATATATAATATATAGTATAATATATATATATATATATATATATATATATATATATATATATAATATTATATATATTAATATATATATATATATATATTATATATATATCAGGGGCGTGGAATTATTTGGTGATTTTGTTGATTTTTTTTAAAAAATCAATTTGGGTTTTTTTTGATTTTATATATATATATATATATATATATATATATATATATATATATATATATATATTATATATATATATATATATATTATATATATATATATATATATATATATATTATATATATATATATATATATATTATTATTATATATATATATGTAGTATTGATAGCTATATATATATATTTATATATAATATTATATAATATATATATATATA
>JABUQX010015932.1:27500-30334 GCA_015478945.1 Trachelipus rathkii | reverse complement strand
ATAATATATATAGGTGGTGGTTGTGGTGTGTGGTTTTGGTGTGGTGTGTGGTTTTCATGTCTGTAACAAACACCTCCAAATGTATTTTCTCTTTTCTTCAGTCATGACCATAATAGCATTACACACTATGATAAAGAGGCGTCGGTTATTGGAATAAAGTAAAGTATGAACCCAGAGTCACTGTAGGAAAATTCGACCCAAGTATAGTGCATTATTTTTGGCTACGATAGTACATTGACTTTTTTTGTTATTTAAAGATGTTTAAGAAATTGGCATTTCGATTGTGTGGGTTATAATTGAAATTTATCACTGGTTTTCGTTTCGCTATAAGTGCAATGATTACCCAGATGCGCAATTCAGTAAAAGAAAAGAATCATTATTTTTCTTCAGTGATTGATAGTTTCTTTTAGCTTGAAAGAATCAGATCCTCTCAAAATTTCGGATTTTAAATTGTACGAACTCTTGAGGACTAGGAAGTTTAACAAGTCATCACTTTTAGAGAGAGAACAAAATATTGGAACTTTCTAAATTGTTAGAGAGAGAACAAAATATATGGATACTTCTAAATTATCGAAAGATTATCATTATCTCTAGTTCAGAGAAATTAGAATATGAGTGACATGAAATACGCCTTGGAGGGACATAATAAGCCAAATATATTCTATATCTTTTATTGGAGAAGACGTGTCTCTCCGTTTAAAAAAGCCCACCAAACGGATTGTTACGTATTACACCACACACACACAGAATGAATATTAGATCATTGATAAACTAAGAGTTTAAAGATAAAAGCGTAATAACTCACAGCTAAAATACTGAAGTTAAAAACACTTTATACGAACACTAAAAACTTGCAATGAAAAAGAAAATTATACAATGTAAGACGATTTAGAAACTATGGAAAGCAATCTTTCCATGCGATTTTCCATAATAATTTTAAAAACCTTTAAACAACGAATTAAAAGAGCTATTAAATCTCTATAAGCACAACAAGACATAGTTAATGCAAAGACGCATACAGAAAGGCGCTAATCACACTCCGATCGCTTACTCCATGTCGAACGCCAATTCAACGACACCTAACAAAAGAATACCGACCAGAAGCCAAGACCATACTACTGCCACGAGAAACACCACCTACCTAACATAAACCCACAGACACGAACCTGATCTATAACCGATAAACGAAATCATTCATGCTTTAAAAAGTCAAAAGAAGCAAGTTAAAAAACGACTATAAATAATCTTGCTAGCAAGATCACGGATATATATATTAAAACATAAAATAAAAAGAATTGCATTCACTACAGCAATGACATTCTCTATGGCTACCAAAGTTCACAAGAACAGCTAGAGCTCAACCCTTAAGAAACCTATTAGTACAGTATGTACTAAGTACCGTGACGTTAATATAGCTCAAAATACATAAACCCAACTCGATTAGACTTTATCTTAGCGAAAAAATTATAGTTAAGTCAACGGATGAATTTTTGGGAAAACTAAATAACATTAATTCTTTCGATGTTAAAAAATTTATATCTCTGGATGTTGCAAGTCTTTTCACGAATGTTCCCATATCTGAAACTATTTACATAATATTGGAAAATGTTTATCATCATAATACAAAACCACCACCGTTCATAGGAAAAAACATTCTGAGAAGGTTAATTTATATATGTACTACGAAAACACCTTTTAGCTTGAATGGTAAAACATATATTCAAAAAAATGGCGTATCCATGAGATCACCTTTAGTACCAACTTTCGCAAATTTCTACATGTCATCGGTAAAAAACAAAATTTTTAATGGAAACTCCCCATTCAATCCTATCTTTTAAATTCGATAAGTAGATGGCACATTTGTAATGCTTAACGACCCAGAACATGTTCAAGAGTTTAATTACAAAATAAAAGATCTTAGTGGTTTAAAATTTACTTTTGAAAAGGCAAAAAATAACTATATTACTTTCTTAGATCTTAGCATTAATATTAACGAGGATGAAAAAATTGATATAAATGTCTACGTTAAATATACAAATAAAGAAACACACTTGATGAATTTCGACTCTTTCACTCCTCTAAACTACAAAAATTGCTACCATAGACTTTAGTTCACCGAGCGTTTAAGATATCGCCTGATTGGACCCTTTTTGATATAGAAACTAAAAGTAAAACACCGAATCTAAGAAACAATAACTTACCCCCGTATATTATAGAGAAAACTATAAAGAACGCTTTAAATAATTTATTTGCCAATACCATCAATGAAAAGGAAAACAATAAGCTCATATACTATATTATAAAACTGGAAATATTTGCCGGAAAAGAGAAAGAAAACAAATTAAAATTAATTTTGTAAGAGCACGTTAAAGCAATAGACGGGAAGAAACTTATATTAAGTTCTTACTATAAGCCATTGAAGCTGAGCTCGTGCTTCTCTACTCGTGAAGCGCTTTCCGATGATGAGAGTAGTAACGTTGTGTACCGATTTCAGTGTTCTGAAAGTGGATGTAACGCCGCTTATATCGGATACACAACGGATACCCTTAACATGAGAATGTCTCCACATAAGTATAACCCGAGCAAAATATTTCAACATTTTAAAGAAGAACACCACAAAAATCCCGATAACAGCATAAAAGAGGGCTTCTCCATCATAACAAGAAAAAATTATTTTTATGAATTGCACCTCGGGGAATCATTGCTCTTAAGAAAACACAAACCAGTGATAAATATAAAATATAATGAAATGTCCAATTTTTTAACATTTTTAAATAACAAAAAAAGTCAATGTACATTAAATTTTATTTTAAAATTATTTAATTTTATTTATT
>JABUQX010015932.1:12500-20000 GCA_015478945.1 Trachelipus rathkii | reverse complement strand
TCCTACCTACCCATTTTCGTGATCTATTGCATCTATTGATCTACTGATCTATCTTGATCTATTTGTGGATTCAAGTCATTTTTATTTAACTGCTATGTTTTTACATACCCTAAAACGTTGTTGTAAGTTTGATAAATATAATCAAAAACGTTCAAGTTAACTGAAAATAATAAAACACTTTTTTCAAACATTTATCTCTAAAATATAATGTTAAATTTCATCACATTGTAATATTGAAAACTAAACAAAAAATATATCTCATCCTAGCCTAACTGACATACAGCTTTCATTAACAAGGTAACTAAATTAAGTTTCAACCTACCAGCAGAAGTCGCCATAGCACAAGCTCATTCTTTACTATACACAACCACCATACACACACACACACACACACACACACACACCACACCACACACACACCACAATTAATTATAAGACCACCTTTACTTAATACATTAGCCTGGCAGTCATCGTACAAACTTACTGATCACATGACTGCTATTTCTTTGATGTCAAGCAAATGTGGTAATAAATTCAAGAAATTGTTATTATACAGTTACGTTTTTAAAAAGCAGAAATATAAACATTTCGTTTTGTTATGTATTTTCTTTTACGTTTATATTTTACATTTTATATTTTGTTAAAAGTTAGTTATTTACTTATTTATTATTAGTTTTATTTATTTTTATTTTTTTTATTTAAAATAATCTATATATTTTTAAAAAATTATTATTTTGCTTATTGTATTTTTAATATTTTTTACCAACATTTACATTCATTTTATGTTTGAAAGTTAAACGTTTTGAACTTTTATATAGCCAAAAGCAGTAAATCTGTAATCAGTAGATTCAACCACCCACCCCACCCTCCTACCTTCCATGATTTATATTGGAGTCATTGATCTATTGTTCAACGTTCATTTTCGAGTATGTCATTTGAGGAAAATCATATCATAAAAATAAAGTTCTTTTTACACTGATCAACAAATAATGCTAACGTAACAAAGGTTTTCCCATTAATAAAGCTAACAAAACATCACCTGAACTAAGAAATATTATGTACAACAACAAACTAGGCATACCTAAGCACGAATAAAACAATATCATAACAAAGTTCCACATTAACAACAGTAAAGTACTAACTAGCATAACAAAACGTACACCTATTCACACTTTGTCAAGCACATCTCTAACATATCAATGTTAATTTACATTAACATTGTAAATTTAACAAAACTTTATCATACCTTGTCTAATTATCATACAGACTAACGAAATATATGCTAACGTAACAAATTTTTACATGTAATAACTTTAACATAAAACATAAACCCTGAACTTAGAATTAATGTACAACGACAACTACATTACCTCACCGATGTGAATAATCGTAAACGTCACAAAGTCTCGATACTTATCAAAGGTGAAGGTAGCTAACAACACATTACAAACTCAGTATTTTCCCAACTTTTCCAGCATTACCAGCAACAGCTTAAAACGCATATTATCGTAACAAAATCCTTAACAAAATAACCAATTCTATCAAATATACCAAACATCTTGAACTATGAATAGATTGACACTACCTTCATCAAAATGCCAAACTCATATCAAATATAATTATTTTGAACTATGGAATCAAAAGTATACATTTAGCAAATTCTCGGATAGACCAACATTTACTCAGGCAAAAACTTAACCTATACCATATTTTATTATTATGAACAATATAATATGATGAAAAATTATTATTATTATTTTTTTAACTTTTTTAATTAATTTTTATTATGTGTAATACTTGAGCATCTTTTTCCATTTTATTCATTTTATTTTTTATTATTATATCAACTATATATGTATATGTACATAACAAATCTAAACATATCATTACACACACCACACACACACAACACAACACACACACACACACACACCACACACACACAAACACACACCACACACACTCACGCACACACAATTAATTATTAGGACACTTACTTGAAAACACGAGACTGGCATTCGCCGTACTTAACTTTACTGATCCATGACTGTTATTCATGATGTCAAGCATCTGTGTACCATTTTTAAACGGTCGCTGGAAAAACAATTTTACATTTTTCACATGTTTATTATAAACATTTCGTTTTGTTATGTATTTTTCTTTTCCCCTTTTTTATTCTTTATATTTTATAAGTTAGAAATATATTTATTTATTTATTTATGTTAGTTTTATTTAATTGTTATTTATTTTTAAAATAATCATATTATTTTTTTAAAACTTCTTATTATTTTGGCTTATGCTTTTCTTTAAATATTATTTTTTTGACTATAAAAATTTATTTATTTTGTCTTATATGCAACACTTTTTTTTCGCAGAAAAATTATTACTTTTGTTTATAACTTAAAAATTTGCTTTTACATACCTTAAAGCAGTAAATCGATAAATCAGTTATCAAACCGCCCAACTCTATCCTCGCCTACCCTCATACCCTTCTGTGATTCTATTGATCTATTGATTCATTGATCTATTGGTAAATAACATTAAAAATAAAGTTCTTTTATACACTGATCAACGAATATATGCTAACGTAGCATAGTTTTCCTATTATTAAAGCTAACATAACATTCACCTGAACTAAGATATAATGTACAACAGGCAAACCTAGCCATACCTAAGCACGAATATCAGCTAACACAACAAAGTCCACACTACAACAGTAAAGTACTAACATTAACATACAAAAACTAACCTATTTCACACTTTGTAGCATAAACTCTATCAGATCAATTTGTTAATTTTACATTAACAATTGATAATATTTAACAAAAAATTTATTATAATATATATTATTTTTTTTAAAAACAAAATATTTATTTGTGCTTATTCTGTTTAAAAACATTTTGTTTTAAACTAAAATTTATTTCTTTTCATGTTTATAACTTAAAATTTTTTGCATTTTACATACCTTAAAGCAGTTACATCAGTAAATCAGTTAATCAATAAATCAAACCAGATCTATTGATCCACTGATCTATTGATCTATTGAATCTATTGAATTCAAGTCATTTCGAGTATCATTTTGAGAAAAAACAAAACAAAAAATAAAGTTCTTTATACACTGATCAACGATATATGCTAACGTTAGCCAAAAGTTTTCATTAATAAAAGCTAACATTCAACACACCATCACCTGAACTAAGAAAATTTAAGTTACAAACAACCAAACCGTGAGCATACCTTTAAGCACGAAATAAACGCTAAATCACCAAAAGTTCTACACTTAACAACAGTAACAGAACTAACATAACATTTATTACAAAAAAGCTTAACCTATTCACACTTTGTCAAGCCTATCTCTAACATATCAATGGTTAATTTATACATATAACATTTAATATTTAACAAAAGATTTATCATAACAAAACTTTGTCTAATTATCATACAGACCTCCGTATATATGCTAACGTAACAAATTTTTTAACATTAATAAAGCTAACATCATCATAACCGAACTTAAATACAATGTTACAACGACAACCTAACGATACCTCACGGTATGTAACCCTCTGCTAACTTCACCTAAAGTTCGATACTTCATCAAAGTAAAGTAACTAACGACATCATAAAAACTAATGTATCCCAACGTTTCCCAATCATACCAGCGCACAGCAAGCAGCTTATATATCTAACAAAAATCCCTTATACAAACATGGAGACCACAATCATCAAAGATGCTCAACAATCTTGAAACTATGAGATTGACACACTATCTATATCAAAAAGCAACTTCATTATCCAAATATATACCATTATTTTGAACTATGAATAAAACGTAGACATTAGCAAAAATTCTCGATAAGCCTAACATTACTCATCAAAAACTTAACCTATGCTCACATTTCTAACACATCATCTTCAGTTAACACAGTAATATCTTACGAAACTTATAATTTTATCTATTAAATCAGTTTTAATTTTCACATTGTCATAGTAAATATTTAACAAAACGTAACAAAAAATTAAATTTCATTATTATTATTACTTATATATATGATTATTATTATTATTATTATTTATTTATTATTTATTATTTTATTCATTTATTATTATTACACATAGATCTCACAACACCAATAAGCATGCGACCACTTCGCCATCAGGCTCACAACTAGGACATAGGTCGGTAAAATGCTCTCTTGAGAGGGTGGATACAAAAAACGTGAGAAACATGTCATTCAAAGGCGTGTGAAAAAGATAATTAGCTTTGGAGGGGAATAAACAAAGAACGGGTATCAATTACATGAGCATCTGTTGCTTTGTTCTGACAATGATATGAATTCGGTTACAACATCTGTTACATGAAGGGTAAAAATTGCGATGCGTACAAACATGTTATGCAAACACAAAACACCACACAGCCACACAATAATATCTGAAACACTTTACCTTAATACATTTTCGTTTTTTATATTATTTTCTTTTTTTTTTTATTTATTCTTTCTTTATATATTATATATATTATTATATTAAATATATATATATATATATATTAATATATATATATATATATTAATATATAATATATATATATATATATATATATTTCATATATTATATATATTGACCGAGTTATGTAAATTAGGTTTTGACATAAATATATTTTAAACAATTTGTAAGATTACTTAATATAAAGAATATCAATTCACGTATATCAGCCCTCTATTAATATAATATTTCTTTTTTACGATTTTTTTTTTTTTCATATATTTAGAATAAACATTTTTATTTCTTATTATTTTTAACTTAGTGGTTTTATTATATTATATATTATATACTATATATATATTATATATATAATATATTATATATATATAACTATATATATATATTATATTTTATATTATATATATATATACTTATTAAATATATATATATCTATATCATTATTTAGGGTGTGTGGTGTGGGTTTGGTTTGGCATTACTTAGTTATGACGCATCGGCAAATACCCTCATAACAGATGGTAACGACAATCACAACAAGCAAAACTCATAATATACCCCCCAAAACATCAACCAATCACAATCAGAAACAAGAGCCGTGGGGCCGAGACCTTAAGATTGCAAGAGGCGTAGTGCAAGCGCAAACCAGACCCCATCACCGCAGACAAATAAAACCTACACTTTCTCACAGTTAATATCGTGTCCTGTACTTAAGGTTGCAATCAATCATGAGCGGTTGACCCTACCACATCGTCGTTCTCTGGCCTTCACCTGGATGATGTTATATATTCACCTTAAAAAATATTTCTTGAAAAAAAATTTATACCCAAAATCTAACTCTGGCTCCGGCTCCGGCTCCGGCTCCGGCTCCGGCTCCGGCTCTGGCTCCGACTAGGTTTCTGCACTATTTTTAACATTTGTTCAGCACGTTCTTCTGGCTAATAATTTTTCAAATTACAAAAATATTTCTTCGAAAAATTTATACTCGGCTCCCGCGTCCGACTCCGGATCCGGATCCGACTAAGGAATTTGCACTATTTGAAAAATTATTCAGCACGTCTTCTGACAATATATTTTTCTTCCTAAAAAGTTTTTAATGAAAGAAATTCATACCAGGATCCGGCTCCGGCTCCGGCTCGAACTTCGGCTTCGGCTTCGGCTCCGGCTAAAGATTCAGCACGTCTTCTGGCAATAAATTTTTCACCTAAAAATATTTATTGAAAATTTCATACCTAGGATCCGGTTCCCACTCCGGCTTCAGATCCGGCTTCCGGATCCAACTAAGGTTTCTGTACTATTTGAAAATTGTTCAGTAAGTCTTTTGACAATATATTTTTCACCTAAAATATATTTATTGAAAAAAATTCATACCCAGGATCCGGATCCGGCTCTGACTTCGACTTTGGCTTCGGCTCCGGATCCGACTAAGGTTTCTGCACTATTTGAAAATTTTTCAGCACGTCTCCTGGCAATAAATTTTTTACCTAAAAAAATATTTTCCGAAAAAATTTCATACCCAGAATCCGGCTAAGGATCCGGCTCCAGATCCGACTTCGGCTTCGGCTCCAGTAGTAGGAGCGGTATATTGGAGCACGAAAGTGACCGCGACCTTTTTGACCTTGACCGCCCTTGACCTTTTTGAGTTTGACCTTTTTGGACCTTGACCTTTTTTGACCGCGACCTTTTTGGGCCTTGACCTTTTTTCGACCAACCCTTTGGTCTTCCATGGGTCAATTTTGGCCCACGGTATTTTTTGGCAACCCTAATTTTTTGGCAACCCTAATTTTTTTGGCAACCCTAATTTTTGGCAACCCTTCGAAGAAGGGTTGCGCCAAACGGTTGCGTAAGCAACCGTTGTACGTATTGCCCCCCTATTTTACGCCCCCCTAATTTTTTCGACCATGGGTCAATTTTTGCCCACGGTAATTTTTGGCCTCCCTTTAGGGGCTTAGCCCTTTTTTGATGTCTTAACCTTTTTTGTCCTTCCCCTTTGCTCCAAAGCTTGACAGATACCATGGGTCAATTTTGACCCACGGTAATTTTTTTGTCCTTCATGGGTCAATTTTGACCCAATCCTTTGGTCTTTCATGGGTCAATTTTGACCCACGTTATTTTTGTCCTTCCTTTAGGGCTTAGCCCTTTTTCGATGTCTTAACCTTTTTGACCATGATATTTAGGCCTTGACCTTGCCATATACCATGGGTCATTTTTTTGGCCCACGCTAATTTTTTACCCACTCGTGGCCCACCCGTCACATATTTCGTTTCTAACTTGAACGTATGTATGGGCCACATCTATCCCTCAACATTGCAAACCTACACACACACCAACACACACACACCACACACACACACACACACACACACACCACAACAGAATATCTACCTTAACACTCCACAGATTTACTTACACTCACACACAATTTACTTACACTCACACACACAGATTTACTTTACACTATATACAACATTTCACTATGACCACTTATTACACCCAATTCACTTGACACTTTTCATTTACACAATAAGGACAACATTACATTTACACTTATACACACGTACAAACACACTACCAACCCTTTGTGTCTTCCATGGCATTTTTTTATTGACTCAACTTTGAAGGTTCATCTTTTTGATGACTCATCTTTTAGCGGTTTTCATCTTTGATGCGCCTATCTAGCATGGTCCTTGGCTTGAGGTTTTCCAGGACCGGCGTTGAGTACCTTGTGATATTCTATGGGGGGTATATGAGTATTAGATGAGTGCCAGGTGAGGGCCAGGTGAGTGCCAAGTGAGTGCAATGAGTGCCAATCAGTGCCAAGTGAGTGCCAATGAGTGCCAATGTGTGCCAATGAGTGCCAAGTGAGTTGCCACATGTGCAACTGGGTGAGTGCCACTTTTTTCAAGCCTGTTCTAGCCTCCCGAGCCTAGAATAGCCCTAATATGGGTGGTCTACCCCTAGGTTATAAGGTATGAGGTTGGCAGAGCACCGGTATTTTGG
>JABUQX010015932.1:0-7500 GCA_015478945.1 Trachelipus rathkii | reverse complement strand
TGGTTTTATTTTCATTTTTAATTTTCTTTTCTAATTCGTTGTAAAGTGATATATGATTTCGTCTTAAATGCCTTCTTAAATTGAAAGGCTTTTTATTGATTTTAGAAAAACACACAGCATGAGTCCCACCCGCAAAGGCAGCCAACCCCGCACCCGCAGGTGCGTCCCGCCGCGTCCCGCCCGCCGCGTGCGCCCGCAGGGGCAATATTTCCGCGGTTCCCGCCCGCCGCGTGCGCCCGCAGGCGCAAATATTTCCTGCGGGAATGAAAAATATATATAATATGAGTCATTCATTTTTATTTCTTACTTAAACATTTCAAAGATGGTAAGCCAATTTAATATGAGTATCTATTTTTATTTATAAAAGATTTTTATTAAAAACATTTTTGCGAACCTAAAACTGTAACTCATTACAGCGCTTTACTGCTTTACACCATATATTTATTAACATTATATTTTTATCTTAATACTTTTACTTAATACTTTTTAATTATAAATTTTTAAAATTGTATGTAGAAGAAAAAATCCAGATGTGTCTGATATTATAATCATTTTTTTTACTTATAATTTACGAATATTTATTTAAAAACTAATACTTTTACATTTACCTTAAAGCAGTAATCAGTAAATCAATAGAGTGTTACCTAGCAACAAAGGAATTAGTATGCTTTTTTGTTTTACTGTCTTACTGCCTTTAACTCATGTTTTACTGCTTTAACTCATTTGTTTAATTGCTTTAACTCACATATTTATCAACATTACATACCTTAAAGCAGTAAATCAGTAAATCAATAGACTGTGTTACCTAACACCCAAGGGATAGTATGCTTTTGTTTACTGTTTTACTTGCTTAACTCATTGTTTTACTATGCTTTTAACTCACTGCTTTACTTGCTTTAACTCCAGCATACATTACATACTTTAAAGACAGTAAAATCAGTAAATCAATTAGAGGGTGTTACCTGACACCCAGGGATTAGTATGCTTTTTGTTTTACTGCTTTACTGCTTTAAACTCTTTCTGCTTATACTGCTTTAACTTTCGCGCTTTACTGCCTTTAACCTCACATTACTTACATACTTTAAGCAGTAAATCAGTAAATCAATAGAGGTGTTACCTAACACCTAAGGGTTAGTATGCTTTTGTTTTTACTGGCTTTACTGCTTTAACTTTTTGTTTCTTTACTGCTTTAACTTTCTGCTTTACTGCTTTTACTTTCTGCTTTACTCTTTTAACTTTCTGCTTTACTGTTTTAACTTTCTGCTTTTTACTGCTTTAACTTTCTTCTTTTACGCTTTTAACTCATATGTTTTACTGCTTTAACTCATAGTATTTATTAACATTATGTTTTTTTATTTTGTTTTAATACTTTTTATTTATTTTATTATTTTTATTTATTTTTATTATATTTTAATTTATTTTTATTATTTTTATTTTTTTTTTTTTATATTTACTTAGTGTTATTTACTTCTGGCCTATTGTTATTAAAAAATCACATACACACACACACACATTTCCTATGAACATACACACACATTCACCATGACACTAACATTTACCCATAGACACTAACATTTACACTATATACACACGCGGCACACACACCCACACACACACACACACACACACTTACACTTATACACACATTACACTTATGCCACTTATACACACATTCACTATGACACTTACATTTACCATAGGCACTTACATTTACACTTACACACCCACACAAACACACAGATTTACTTACACTCCCACAGATTTACTTTAACACTCCCACAAATTTACTTACACTCACACACAGATTTACTTACACTCACACAGATTTACTTACACTCACACACAGATATACTTACACACACAGATTTACTTACACACACAGATTTACTTACACACACAGATTTACTTACACTCACACACACAGATTTACTTACACACACACACACACACACACACACACACACACACACACATATAACGTATAATTTATTAAAACATTTTATGTTTTAATTAAACACGTACATTTATATTACTCATTCAAATATAACTAAAATTATTTCAAAGTTTCTTAAAACTTCTATAATAAATCAATCATTATCTTTGAACAAAGAATTTATTATTAACTGTTAATACTTTTTGTTTATAAATTTTATAACTATCAAGTTTTAAAATAACTTTTACTAAAATTTTATGAAATTTTATTAAAAACATATATTTTACGTACCTTTAGCAAATAAAATCAGTAAATCATAAGGTTCAAGTCCCTGGCACCCCTCACACCAAGCTTACTCTGGCCCACGTTTATGTTCTATTGACTTCACTGCTTTACATCATCTTTAGCCAAGTAATAAGTATAAAAAATAACAAAATAAGATTGCTTCATCTAACACCATTACAATCTATTTAATGAGGAATCATAGTAAGTTTTATTTTTAAAAAATATAATCTTCACCTACATTTATATTATTCGCTCGATGTTAAACTAGAAATATTTCAAAGTTTTTTAAATTATTTTTATTGTTCTTTTATTATTATTATTATCTTAGTAACATTGAAATCCAGTCACGACGAAACACAACTTGTACCCGCCACTCCTTACAGAATACGAAACTGGACCTCTTCTGTAAAATGTGTTGAAATAAATACTTTAGGCCTAAATTTAGGATAATTCTTTTTGTATCCCGGAGGCCTAAACTTAGGATAATCCTTTTTGTAGCCCGGGCGATTTAGGCCTAATTCCAGGTCAAAATATTTCAAACTGACCTTTTTCTGAAAAATGTGGTGCAATAATTACGTTAGGCCTAAATTTAGGCCTAAATTTAGGATAAGCCTTTATTGTGATCCCATGTGGATTAAGGGCCTAATACCAGGTCAAAAGGGTAATTCCAGTATAGACAAGAATCATTATTATTATTATTTTTATAAAATACTATTTCAAACGAAACATGCTGGACCGGTAAGATCCTTTAAGCAGGTAAGAAGGAAATGTTTCCTTACTTGTGATTTGTCGGAGTAATCCTTATCTTATATGACCTCGTATGTGATGGGTCGAGAATTATTTTATTTTTATTTATTTTTAACTTTGTTTCTTTAAAACTTTGTATATTGAGGCATGGTGTGTTTTATTACTTTTAATACCCCAACTCATTTTAAATCAAGGTCATCAATTTTACCTGTTAAGCGGTGCACAAGTTTATCTGATTTGTATTAAAAGTGTTTTATTTTTACTAAGTGTATTTCATATTTATAATAAATACTACATTGAGGAATAATTATTAATTTCACTAGAATAGTAATAATTAACTCACAGATCTTATGTAGATCACGTGAAGCAAAGACGCAAGAGCGGCCCGCAAAGCGCGACCCGGTGCGCGAACGACGCATTTGAACCCGCCGGCGAATAATTACTACGCCGGTCGCGAATATGGGCGTTGTAATTTCAAAAGTGGTAGGGCATACATCCTAGAGGTTGAATATCTTTTGGACACCGACCCATTCAGTATGTATAATATTAGTTTGGTGTACTGTATCAAGGTATATTTACGAACCTTATAACATGTGTTCAATCGCATTAGTTTATTTAAAGTCCTGGTATATCAGTGTTTATTACAAACCAAGGGAGATATTCTCGATGGTTGCCGAATGCATACAACATCTGATTTAGAAGAGGTATGAACTTACATTCTTCGATGTAATTTTGAAGAAGTATAATGATATGATACCAATACTGGAAATCCATAAAGAGAAATTTCGGTTTAATGAGGGGAAGTTTATTATGCATGTTCACACACACATTGTGTATTTAATTATTAATATAGTAATTATGTAATAATTTTTTTCATAAAGACATACCTTGAAAAGGAAGGGAATGGGATAACTTCTATACATTAACTCTATGTCGTATATAGGTGTAACTTTAAGAGACATATAAAACTTGTTTACATTCCTTAAAGTAATAGATCTTTAAATGCTTACCAACAAAGAGGAACATTGGACCTACGTTCCACAGCCGGGAGTATTTGTTCTAGTTATTCCTCAAGGGATCTATAACTTTAGGATAAATAAAACCAACTGTTGTTTTCTACAAAACAAAAATGTCTTTTCCAAAACTAAATGTTTTCAGAAAACTCTTACAGTGAAATGTATTTTTATATAAATAACATTAAAAATGTTCAGGTAAGAAATAAAATGAACGATTCATAATATAGGAAACGGGAAATTTGGAAAATACAAAAATGATGCTAATGAAAGTTTACAACGGCGTATCATTAAAGAAAATATTTTTCGGCGACCGCGTTAGATATTATTACGCCGGCGGGGTTCATGCCGTCGGTTCACGCCACCGGGTCGCGCTTGCGGGCGCTCTTGCGTTTTGGCTTCACGTGATCTACTATAAATCTAGTGAATTAATTATTATCTATTCTTGTGTAAAATTAATAATTATTCCTCAATGTAAGTATTTATTATAAATTATGATATACACTTAGTAAAATAAACCACTTTTAATACAAATCAGATAACTTGTGCACCGCTAAACAGCTAAATAACTATGATTTTAAAATGAGTTGGGCGTCTAAAAGATAATACAAACAACACCTGGCTCAAATACAAGTTTAAAGAACAAATTTAATTTTCAAAAGACGATAAAATTAATTCTCGACCAATCACATACGAGGTTATTTAGAGATAAGGATTACTCCGACCAATCACAAGTAAGGAAAACATTTCCCTTTTACCTGCTTAAAGGATCTTACCGATCCAGCATGTTTAAGTTTGAAATATATTTATAAAAATAATAATAATAATGATCTCTTGTCTTCTATACGGGGAATACCTTTTGACCTGGTAAATTAGGCTTAAATCCAGGTGGTGCAATAACTACGTTATTCCTAAATTTAGGCCTAAAATTAGGCCTAACGGTAGTTATTCCACCACATTTTACAGAAAAAGGTCAGTTTGAAAAATATTTTGACCTGGAATTAGGCCTAAATCGCCCCGGGCTACAAAAAGGATTATCCTAAATTTAGGCCTAAAGTAGTACAAAAAGAATTATCCTAAATTTAGGCCTAAGTAGTTATTTCAACACCATTTTACAGAGAGAGGTCAGGTTTCGTATCTGTAAGGAGTGCGGGTTTTTGTGTTTTCTCGTGAATGGATTGTCAATGTAACATAGATTAATAATAATAATAATAAGAAAATCCGAATTATTTAAAAAAACTTTTTGCAATATTTTTAGTTAACATCGAGCGAATAATACAAATGTAAGTGAATAATTGTTATTTTTAAACAAAAACTTAGATAATTGTAAATAAAATACATGTTATGTTAGCAGAGAAGAACTTATTTTGTTATTTTTATACTTATTACATGGCTAAAGATGATGTAAAGCAGTAAGTCAATAGAACAAAACGTGGCATAGCTTGGTGTAGAGGGGGTGCCAGGGGCATGACCTTAACTGATTTACTGAATTTTATTGCTATTAAGGTACGTAAAATATATGTTTTTAGATTAAATTTCATAAAATTTTAGTTAAAAAGTTATTTTAAAACCTGATAGTTATTAAATTTATAAACAAAAGTATTAACAGTTAATAATAAATTCTTTGGTCAAAGATAATGATTGATTTATATGAAGTTTTAAGAAAACTTTGAAATAATTTTAGTTATTTTAGAATGAGTAATATAAATGTACGTGTTTATTAAAACTAAAATGTTTTTAATAAATTACATGTTTTATGTGTAAGTGAGTGTGCGTGTGATGTTGTGTGTGTGTGTAATGTAAATCTGTGTGTGGAGTGAAGTAAATCTGTTGTTGTAAGTAAATCGCTGTGTGTAAGTTAAATCTGTGTTGTAAGTAAAATCTTGTGTGTGAGTGTAAGTAAATCTGTGTGAGTGTAAGTAAATCTGTGTGTGAGTGTAAGTAAAATCTGTGGAAGTGTAAGTAAATCTTGTGTTGAGTGTAAGTAATTCTGGTGTGGTGTGTGTGTAAGTGCTAATTAAGTGTCTATGGGTAAATGTAAGTGTCATAGAGAATGTGTGTGTGAATGTGTGTATAAGTGAATGTGTGTATAAGTGCTTAAGTGTGTTGTGTTGGCTGTGTGCTGTGTGACCGCGAGTGTGCTATAAGTTAAAATGTAGTGTCTATGGCGTAAATGTAAGTGTTCATATGTGAATGTGTGTGTATTAAGTGTGCATAGTAAAATGTGTGTGTGTGTGTGAATATGTGTTATTATAAATAATAATAACAATAGCATTGAGTTAAATAATAATAAGTATTAATAATAAAAATAAAATAAATAATAAAAATAATAAAATAATAACAAAAAAATAAATAAAATAATAAAATAAATAAAAAGTATTAAAAACAAAATAAATAAACTAGTTAATAAAAACATATGAGTTAAGCAGTAAAACATATGAGTTAAAGCAGTTAAGCAGAAAGTTCAAGCAGTAAAGCAGAAAGTTAAAAACAGTAAAGCAGAACGTTAATAGCAGTAAAGCAGGAAAGCTTAAAAGCAGATAAAGCAGAAAGTGTTAAAGCAGTTAAAAGCAGATTAATTAAAAGCAGTAAAGCAAGTAAAACAAAAGCATACAATCCCTTAGGTGTTAGGTAACACCTCTATTGATTTGCTGATTTACTGCTTTCAGGTATTGTAAATGTATGTGAGTTAAAGCAGTAAAGCAGAGAAGTTAAAGCAGTTTAAAGCAGGAAAGTTAAAGCAGTAAAGTTAGCTAAAACAAAAGCATACTTAATTCCTTGGGTGTCAGGTAACACCCTCTATTGAATTTACTGATTTACTGCTTTAAGGTATGTTTTACTGCTTTAACGTTTAAAGCAGTTAAAGCAGTGTGTTAAAGCAGTAAAAAACTGAGTTTAAAGCAGTAAACCGTAAAACATAGCATACTAATCCCTTGGGTGTTAGGTAACACACTTTTATGAATAATTACGATACTGCTTTAAGGTATGTAATGTTAATAATTATGTGAGTTAAAGCAGTAAAACATAATGAGAGTTAAAGCAGTAAACATGAGTTAAAGCAGTAAATCAGTAAAACAAAAGCATACTAATCCCTTTGTTGTTAGGGGTAACACCTTATTGATTTACTGATTACTGACTTAAGGTATGTAAAGTTTATGTTTTTAATAAATATTTCGTACAATTATAGTAAATAAATTGATTATATATCAGACACTCTGGATTTTTTCTTCTTCATACAAATTTTTTAAAAATTTATAAATTAAAAAGTATTAAGTAAAACAGTATTAAGTAAAAAATAAGTGTTAATAAATATTATGTGTTAAATAATAGGGCGTGTATATGAGTTACAGTTCTTAGGTCGCAAAAAAATTGTTTTTAATAAAAATGTTTAAGTATGAAAATTAAAATGATGACTTCATGTATTATTTTGACAGATTCTTGAATGTTTATAGTATGAAACTAAAAAAATGACTCTAAATGGACTTATAGTATATATATTTTCATTCGCGCGGGAATATTGCT
>JABUQX010015931.1:0-46688 GCA_015478945.1 Trachelipus rathkii | reverse complement strand
ATTATATATAGGCAAAGATACGACTATATATTGTAAATTATAAACCATAACAATAGATGAAAGTAGGGAGGCTCATGATAAATACAGAGAAAAGTAATTACACCTATATATATATATATTACTATATATCTAATCCTGAATCCCATTTTTTTTCCTTTCAAGTAGATTTTTAGTATATTATATACTATATATATATATAGGTGTAAAATACTTTTGTAAATAAATATACTAATAAGATAATATACTATAATACTATATATCCAAAAATGTCTTTACTATATATATATACTCTCGTGTTAATATTATTTTAAGTAAAAATTATTTATATTATTGAGTATGTTAAACTCAAATAATTCTGTATATTATATATACTAAGCAGTATAATATAAGTATAATATAATAATAATCCCTATATATATATTTATTATAATATCTATCTTTACATACTACAAACACTTCACTGAACACAAATATTATTCAAAATATATACAAATGACTTTCAAATTTATACTTACGCTTATATCCCTATATGTATATATATATATATATGTATATATATAATATTTATGATATATATATAATAGTATGGTGTAATACTAAATAACTCAATGTCATTGTGATTACTTATATGACTAATTTTCCAATAAGATACTTATAGGATTACATTACTAGTTATGTTTAGAATATTAAATTACATAATAGTACCACGTACCTATCCTTGTATCTTTTATATTGGTAACTACGCTATAGTATTTTTACTCTAATAAACTTGGAAAGAGATAGTAAAGATAAAGCTAATATTTTCTTTTTAGTTTGCATAAAATATTATAATAAGTATTAATATATAGTCTCACTTATTATAGTGTATAGTGTTTAGGGTGATCCTGAACTAGTATAGTATCTAGATACTCTACACCAGTAGTATACTGCAGATAATGAGATTAATTAAGATTATATTAGATATATTTAATTGCCTAGGCTGGATTATTAATCAATGAACATATTTTTACTCTACTCATACTCTACCTATTTTTTATTACTAAATTAGTTGACTATATATATATATCATAAATCTAAAGTTTGAAATTTAGCACTTTTTACTGTATATACTGGTATCTAGGAGTATAGACCAATTCACTACTATAGTAATATATATTATGAATAATATTATTATCTCGTATAAATATATATATACGTTCACTTATTTGAAACGAGTAATATATATAATTAGTTCCTTAAATATATATAAGTTATATTTACTTTAAAGATAAACAGCTAGTAAGAATTGTGCTCTACGTCCACCGTATATTAAGGTTACTTTGTAGAACATATATTGTTATACCTCCTCATAAATACTGCTATAAGTGTGGGTCTCTTTAAGTATTGCCTATGTAAATTTACGTAAGCAGGTTGTTAGTATGTATAATAAACCCTATATTATAGTATAAAGGTATATATTCGTTGTTAGTAATTAAGAATAAGAATATATGTATTGCCTTACAAGTAATTACACATGTTTCCTTATTGTAAAATGTAATATAATATATATAATATCTGATACAATACTAAATGTGAATCTTCTTATCTATATCTATATATATACTTATATATATAACAATCGTGTAAATATGCTAAATCCCTATACTGATATGTATTATTGTAGTATTATAGTACATTAATATTAATATATACCTGAGCTTAATTTTGCCCTAATATATATCGTTATATACTTATTATTTAAATTCTATATTAATATATATTTCATATTATAAATATTTAAATATATATTTAGAATATATATATATTATTATTATTATATTATATTATTATATTATATATTAATATAATAATATATATTATATTATATATTAATATATATATTAATAATTATTTATTTATATATATATATAGATATAGATATATATATATATTACATATATATATATTATATATATAATATATTTATATATATATAATATATATATATATATATATATATCTATTATATATATATATATTATATATTGAATATATATTATATTATTACTATATATATATATATAATATATATATATATATATATATATATTATATATATAGCGTATAATCGAAATTACTATATTAAGTGTATTGGTCTTATTTTAACTAACTCAATTTTATTACTTATGTATTACTATTTTTAGATTATATATAACCATAAGACAGGCTCTACCTTTATACGATATATATATTATAATATATACTATAATTATATAGTTATAATTATGTATACTCTTGTATATTATAATATGTATATCTCAAATTTACATTTAGTCTAGAAATAATTTATGTTATTGTAATATTTACTATATTGCTTAGCTTAGTGTTAGGTCCGTTGTTGTGTGATTTTGCATATTTTATTGGCATATATATATGAAGATAGAAGATACTGATTAAGAATCTATAGGAACTAATGTTCTTACCAAAAACATTTTTTACCTAATACTATACATATAATTAAGTTCATACCAAGCAAAGATAATATATATATATATTTATAGTTTTGTATTTTTTTTAATACTATAAGTATAATATATATTCAAAAGTTATGTTATATATGCAGCAACTAAGGAATATTTTTATTATTTTAATTATAGTATATATACTATATAGCTATATATAAAGTTAGTGTGGATATATATACGTATATATAGTAATGTGTTATATCTACTCGTGAGAATGATACATTCTTAATAGATTAGTAATTATTATATATATACTATACTGTATAAAATCTGAATATTTTGAGGTTAATATATATATATTATATATACATATACTATACTATATATATAATATATATATTATATAACTATAGTGTATATTTTAATTATATTTCTCTCAAAATAGTATCTCTAGAGTATATGAAATACTTCCTGTTAAATTTGTTGTTTAACTTTATATATATTTTTATATCATATGATATAATATTATTTTATATACTAGTTAATGTTTGTTATATATATATATATATTGTATAATATATATAGTATAGTATTTAATATATTTTTACATATAAGTGACTGAATATAAATAGTATATCTATACATGTATAATAAAGTCTCATATACTTTTATGTATATTTAATGTACGATATTTATGTAGAATAAGTTTTAGTTTCCCTCACTACTCAGCATTATATCTAAAGAGAGATACAGTTAAAAAGGGTTAGAAACCTAGGCTAAAGATTACTAAATAAATTTAGGCTAGTAAAAGAATTTAATTGTGTATAAGGGGTGAAATCAATAACAGTAAGAGTAGACGTAGTATAAGTTACTCCCTTTTTACTTGGAGAAAGAAAGAGAAGAAGATGAGATGAGACGGTGTAAAAGATATAGGTGTATAATTATATTAATAAGTGGACGAAGCAAAGTAACGAAGATATATATAGGGTACGTACAGGGTACGAAGGTAAGAAGATTATATATATATATAAATTTAAAATAAATATAGGTAAAATATAATAATGATCTCTTGTATTATTACTCCATATCTAATCTTAATACTCACCATAATATAATGTTCTATATACCTATTAAATTTCTTTTTTTTCCTATAATAACATTCCATGACTAGCAACAAATTTTTCTACTCATGTTAATAGCCAGTATAACACTAGTACTATTTTCCTAATCCCCCCTAATCATACCATATCTTAAATTACGTTATCAGCTAAAGACTCAGTATTACACTTACTTTCTTGCATTCTATATCCTCTACCTACCTCATAGCTCTCTATTATATATTAATATATAATATATATATATATAAATAATAATTAAATATATATTATAGATATATATGTTATATTATAGTATATAAGTATATACGAATTCTTGGGTGATATATATATCCTCAAAATTCCCGTATTATCCTACATTACTCATACCCTCTCTATAGTATATTGAAATCCGGGTATATGTATATTATAGTATAGTATAATATGAAGAATAATATATAAACCTATGGATAAGTGTAAAAAAGATTTCTCAATTAAGTATTGTTATTTATATTTTTAGTTATATATTATTTAGAAGTATATAGAAGGTATATACTACACGATGATGTTAGTCGTCGAAGAGATTTCGACGGGAATATTTATTAATTATTAGTAGTATTATTCATATATTAATATTTTCCATAATAATAATTGTATATAACTTTATATATATATATATATATTATATATATTTATATTATATATTATATATATATATATCCCATAATCTCCACCTATTACTGAATCACCATAACACTAGTGCTACTATTGTATTATATATATATGGTGTATTCATATACATAAATTTAGAGTTTATAGTAACTAATTCATTTTTTATATTACTCATTTTACTAGACAAGAGATTACTACCTTATAAGTACGTATAGATAATTAAATCTCTATATTTATATATTATATATATTTAAGATAATACTTAAGACGAAGAAAGTCATTATTATTTTAAACCGCCATATATTAAGAGGGGTTGATTTATACCAAATTGACATTGAAATTATATAGTGATTATTTGTAGATAATGCAGGATGAAAGAGAAACCTTTTGAAAAGTTAGACCCTAACAGATTCTCTCCTACTGTGATTCGGCCTTTGCTCTTACTCCATAATAAGCGACGAAAGGTATTATAAAGATAGCCTAATCTCTACTACGTAATATACCTACCACGAAGATTAACCATGTACGCAGCATGTTGCGAAGCCGAGTCTATATGAATGCAAGAATAGCTCTACAGTTCTACATACAACCCGACAGTTGAGGACCAGACCACTGCTCTCTGCTCTCGCGCGTCTCTTACATGACGCTACAGCGCTCATATTTAGTGAGTAAATAATATCAAAAACTATATTGTTAGATTATATACACTCTAAGCATCAACTTTCATTATAAAACCCTCGATACACACCACACACACTTTAACATACTCATTACTCTGTGGGGTCGCTAAGATCTCAGGTATTATTTTATCAGGGAACTCCATATGCAAATAATATATTTTATACTAAGCTACGCCTAGAATGAGCTCACATATGTGTGTACAATTCTAATGGGTAGATATTTGCAAAACTACGTAGACTATACAGTAAAATCTTTGTATATATTATATAGTTCACACGTGAGCCTATAGTCTCTCAACCTTTCTAGAATTGGATATTTAGTATAAATTCAATCCAAGTGTTACTTGACTATAATAGAAATATAGAATACTTTATATATATATATATGTACTTTTATTACTATTTCCTGAAGTATATTACTTAATCTTCATTCTACCATTCACTATTAGTATTTTTACTTCATATTTTACTATTTATATTCACTAGATTTAAAGGAGAATATATTCAGTGAGCGGTACTGAGATGTATAGTATATTAATTCTCTCCAGAGTGTTGGGGTATTAAGTTTCTGGAATATATCTATGGTATTAAAATAGTCTAAGCAATCACAATTACATTTTATATTATTAACCAATATTATCGAAATCACTAAACATTAATTTATCTCACTCTCACCTCTGAGCACCTTGATATACAATGTTACACCGTCTCTGGTGTTACGTAGACATTAAATTAACACTAATTGAATATCTAACTCAACTTAGCATCTGTATGATTGTCATCATTTTGTCTGTATGCTTATGCGTATCTCATTTATTATTTGAGAGACCTAAGAATTGTCTGAAGTAGTGATTCCCGCTGATTGTAGCATTTTTAAGTATCACCTGATAGAATTGACTAAACTCCGATTTAACCATTGTAATATCGATGTATTTAAATCATAACCATCTGTATATTATATATATAATTATTTTATAATATAGATATAAAAATATCATATATATATATATTGTAATTTCTATTCCTTTATAATAAATATATATTTATTATGAAATTTTTATCTGATAATTATTATACAAATATATATATAGTGATATAGATATATATAACTATATATATAGTAGGCATTTACCTCCACTATATATCAATTAGTAATTATGATGAAGAACTCTAACTCTAAGAATTTATGATATCGATAGTAATTCGGTTATATATAATAAATATAATATTATAAATTTTTTTAGCAGTTTTAAGATGTGATATATTTTAGTTATATATTATTTGTTTTTAATACTTTCAATATTATTAATTATATATATATATTATTTATTATCATTACACACCTTAATACCTTATTTATTATTTTAATAAAGCAGTAAAATTGTAACGCAAACTAATAAGTATGGTGCAAAGATATCATATTTCATAATATTTAATTTTACCTTATATAATTTCTATTGGGCACATATTTATAAATTTTATATCAATAAAAATTTCACTTTAATCTTACCAAATATGATATAGTATATAGGTCATAATCAAATAATTCTTATTTAATATTAGATGTATGACTACAAAAAGTAAAGTATAAGTATATAGTAAAGCTAAAAGTAAAGCAAAACTAATGCTAGTATATATCATAGAAAAGGAAGACGAAACACCACGTACACAGTCAATTTAGTTTTTAATTATTGGTACGATTTCTGTGCTCTCTCTCAGTAACTCAGTGGACATCATTATACAGCACTTAAGTTCAAGCATGTATATTACAAAAATCTCAGATCTCTCTAAATTTATTAACATATATATAAATAATATAACATTAAACAAAATATTAAATCACAAAAATTAAAAATTACATATATTTAATAAGCATAGAATTGTGTAGCAAGTTCTAATCAGAAGCCAAAGACAGTTGTAAAAAATAAATAATATAATCTCAGCTCTCGTATGGAACTGCTCTTTATTATATACTAACTTATCTATTATTGTTTTTAGGTATGATAATAGAGAAAACAAAATAAAAAATACATAGGAGCAGTTAACACCCTCTATATTTTTATATAAAAGATTTTTCCCCATTTAGTTGTACTGTTTTTAAGGATATATTTTATTAAAACAATAATATAATAATAAATTAAAAATAAATTATAATCATGAATGTTATACTGTATTGGTCGGAGTAGCTTCCGGCTTTAAGTACTGATATAAAAGAAAACTTTCCATGTTTTCTTCATTCAATCAAGGACCGAAGGCATGAGAATCGAAATATGGCTGTAGAGGCGATACGATGGTCCTTTTCGTGGTTTGCAGCATCAAGAGATTGAGGAGAATCTGGTGTTGAGTTTTCGTTCGATGAAGAGTCTACCCCTCGATGATTTGGTCAAATTATATACTTGAGTCAGGCCAGTTATGGATCAACATTGCCCTCTAGCAAGCATTACAGCATGCACCACTTGTACGACAATCATCCTCGTAAAGAGTCGAAAGAGAACGTAAACACAAGGAGGATCCGGTCGATGGAACATCTAAAACAAGGATATACACCGAGTTATAGAATTTAGTTTGGTAACAAACATTAAATGTCTACGAGGCATATATGGTTAGGTAGTATCGTACTAGGTTTCAGTTAAGAAAGATCTAAGGATTTAGAGGACTTTATAGTCAAAGGAATATACCCTCCGAGTAACTCCGTTTTTCCTATCTATATCGATTTATAGAGAATGATCATCTGTTACGGGACACAGTCTCATGAGCGACTTAGAGGATGCTAGTCATAAAGTGATTATTCATCTAAATATTCATAAACAATGTTATCAAACACGATCCATTAGAAGTTAACAGTTGAAATTTAACTAACCCAACAGTACTATTAACGGTAATCAAGATTTATTTCTAGCCTATCTCATGTGGTAATGAGAGCCATTAGTTCTCATTGAATAGTGTTTTTCAACTCATCAACAATGTGCTAAGAAATGCTCCGCCAATGAGTGAGACATTCAATAGCTCTATGAGAAATGCCTGAACCATTCGGAGTAAAGTCGTTAGGCCCCAGACAATTCTTGATTACGAAGAAAAGTGTAATAGGTGATAACCCTTGGTGCATCTGACAATCAAAACGCGAAAGCGAGAAACCGGCCTTTTGATTTGAGAGGTGAGAAGTGCTCATTAAGCGTTGAGGTAGGCTTCGATAAATATTGGTAACAAAGGATGCCATTCCGTCGTCTGTAACACCCTAACAACTATTCTCATATATAAGGCGCACAGTAAGTCCATTTGACCCTGCACTTATGAGAGTTTATAAATATTTGTAAATTACACTACATGTTCGTTCCTTTAATCTCCGAAAAATAAAATGATCAGAGCATCTGTAGCCTGTTGCTTGAGTTAATTCGTGAAAAAATCATAGGAAGCTCAGTACCCTCAATTATAACATTTGAATTATGAACTCAAGTCTGTATATTAGTGGTTGGATAGAGATTGAAAGTCAGAAATAGGTTCACGGTATCGCTAGCCATATGTATACTTATCAGATTGTTTATATCACTCAAACAAAGATGTTAGCGGAGATGAGAGGGGCCAGATGGGAGCCCATTGCGACGCCAGCAGTTATATTGTGGCTGTACCAAGAAAACATTCTATTTAGATAGTAACTAGAACAGAATGTTGTTATCTGGTGACTTCAGCACGACACTCAATTTATAATATCTAGATTACCACTGTTTGTCGTGTACGTAGCGGCTCCATGTTAGTCCTGCTCACACAAGCTTAAATCGTAAATAGAGAAGCAATATAACCTGAATTATGCTATAAACAGCCATCCTAATTCTCTCTGCCACTATAGGATAATAGTTAGGAAGTTCAGAGCTGCTACCCATCTTCTGTATCAGTTAAAGTATAGGATGCTGAAAGTAAGGGAAACGAACATACATCTTAATTTTCCTACCAATCTTCTCTACTCTGACAGAACTCCTTCTGGATCTAGATATATTGCATTCTTTAACAAAGAGATAGTTTTACTTAAATAAGAATAAAACTTCACCACCAGTTCATTCCCTCTTAGAAACGATACCAAAAAAACTTATTCCAATCGAGTGAGTCTTGTAACGCTCGCGCTATTATATCACTAATAATAACTAATAATAGCGCTATAAGCAATACATCGGATCTCTGGTCATTAGCCGCTTTCACTCATGATCTTAAAGATAATCTCCAGCGTCGGCTTCCTTGATTAAATTCTCTGTTTTATCTTTCCATATTCCATAAAAAGTAATTCTATTCCCAGAGCTTATCTAATACCTTTATTAATTTTTTGTCTATAATAAAAATGATGAGAATGTTATTCAAAATGGTTTTGCTTATCCTAGAATATCACACGCACCTTAAATCTTTCTGTCATACTCAGTTATCAGGATTATTGCCTATCCATATTTAGGAGATAGTCGTCTTCTAAGAACCTCTCAGCAACACTCACCCCTCGATTCCCCTTCCAATAGGCTCGTATACTTCACAACTCAATTCATATTGATTCTTTATTCTTATAATATGAGCTCTCGCTCCTCTCTTAAGGTCATTGTTAATTAAGGAATAACTAGGCGAAAAAGATTCTATCTCTAGTGTCAATAGGTATAAAAGATCTAGCTCATCAGATTGAACAAATACAGTCATACCTTCTTGATCGATCGACTCTCTCGTAAAGACCGTGGCCTATCTAAGTTGGCTAATAAAGTTTCTCTCTCAAGTTTTAGAACAACCTGCGCTCAAAACATCAAGTTAAAAGAAAGTCTCTAAAAGTGCTCTGTTTATTAGACCAAGTTTCCATACACATTAATCCTAGTACTCCGCATAATTGGTTAAGTAATACTATTATATAACCTAGTTTATAGTATAGAAATCTTTACTTCGATTCTCTAATATTTCGAAACTTTCACACTGCTTACTAGTAAATACTAATTTATAGATTGGCATATCTGGTTAATAAATGGACGGTCAGTTGGTTCTTAAATAGAACATACTCCATACGTTTTGGTGATCAAAACCAAGGAGACTTACTTATAATCAGAAACGACACTTCCTGATTTCAAGTCACACGACAAGCTATTATACCTGTTTCTAGCTCTAGAAGTTGATCTCGACCCCGGAGCCTCTGCTTAGTGTATTGAATTTCAGTGTAGGACACTTCAAGCCACTTTAAGACATCCTGATTTTCGATAAGTGAAGAGGGGGTGTGTTCTGGATTAAAGATTGTCACTTATTAATCTCAACGGAAATCACATAACTATATACAGGTTACAGACTATTTATACAAGCGTGCAATGTGAGAAATACCATTCTATCCAATGTCTTCTTAGAACTAGTTGTTACATCCTTGTTTATATCATTTCCTATGTCATAGAGACAAACGGATTGATTGTCATTTTCATCTACTTTTGGCAATACTAATTTTAGACCTTAGTATATATTCACATTATTATATATATAAAGAGACGCCCTAACCCTTCATCTTCTTTGAGTTAAAACGATAACTATCCCATTAACTATATGTTCCTTCTCTCACGTCTTTATACCTTCTCTGCTTTACGATACCCAGCTTATTTACAATCTCTCTCAAATCATATTCGGTTATTCTCCTAATTTATTGATATCCTATTCAATCTCTCTGAATCAAATTCTCTGAAGCCCTGATCTTTTGAATGATATTCACTTTCTCCTTCTACGTTTTCCACTTTTACCTCTTCATTTAATATTACATATTGATTCTGTCTTACATTAGTTGTCTATCTTCAACCAGTTTGCAAATACACTTTGAATAATAGAATTCTTCTTTTCATATGTTGAGTGTAGCAATAAAGGGACCCTTACGAAGATAAGAGTCAATTTACATTAGCATTATTGAACTCTATGCTAGCCATCCCTTGGAACATACCATGATTACTTTTTTATGTCCCATTACTTTAACCAACAATTGCAATTGTTCGCATTACTTGAGCGAGGAACTTCTGCACGATTTTTTTATCATTGCTCGCATATGGGAGCTTCCGCTTTTGGGCCTCTCGCGCTCATGCCTGCTAAACTCTTTTTTGTTACCTCTCTGAACTAACAAATGAGTGATGGATCTTCAACATGTACTTGGATTCAAAACCTTGCTAACTACTAGACGACGACATATTGATGAAGTGACTCCTCGATTTTTACAATATCATAAGAAAAGCATGGCTCCGCTTTTCAATTGTCTTGAGATTGGTCCTTACATATCTAATAGACACAACATACGGTGTTATAAAAATTCTGAAGGCCCGTGAAGTACATGAACTTCTGCTATATCGTTGCCTTTTATGATGTTGGTGCATGCGCCGCGCTTAAATTTAATACATCGAATTGATCCTTTTTTCGTATCAAATATATATATCGCTCAGCCTACCCCTAACTCCTAATCGAGTCCTCATTTTTTTTGCTTTAGCCGATTAAGTTAAGCTATCAGGTCTCCTCAAGCGCCCTATTATCGTCGCATTTAGAATTTTGCTTCTCTTTGTAGGCAACGATCCTCTTTCACGAGTAGCATTTTATTATGTAAGTTAGTTCATTTCCGTATGCTTTTCCCAATTGTAGTTCTTGGTTTGAGATTCTTTTTAAATTTTTCTACGAATAATCAACCCTTTTCACCTAGGAATCCCTTCTCGACGTTCCTAAACAGAAATCTATTTATAATTCATCATACTTGGACGGCTATGCAGATTCTCTGTATTGAATTTACACAGAGTCTCTAAGATTCAGTCTTCCTTTAAACATCTTTTCATTGCCTGCATTATTATTTTTCACTATAAATTTATACTCGCCAAGTTGTCACACTTTTTTTATATGCAGTATGGACTCTTTTCCCGAGTGTTCCTTGGTTTACGCGACTCTCTTTTGGTATATGTGACTGCAAGTGTGCTATAGCTTGTAATGCTTGCTTGCTTATGTTCATACTTGCCTCCGACATTCATGGTGAGTAATTGCAATAACTATTCTAAAGTTGGAAGTCTTCTCTCCTGAGTTAGCTCGCTTGGGTCTCGATACCCTTTAGTTACTCTCACTGCAATCAGATGAGAACATGCTTCATGCATCGTGACATTGGTTATTCTCTCGACTTTATCGATATCTCGCTCGCATACTTCGATAATGATGTCTCGTGATAGATAAAACATTGGTGAAATTTATGATATAATCAGGTAGCTTCTAAGCCTACCTTAACTGTTCCACTCTCGCTCTTTAACTTCTTTATTCTTGTTAAATTTAATCTTAATTTTCTGTCTCTCTCCTCATAAAAATATTCCTTGTTATTGAAAGGAATTTGAGTGAGTTTGTAATTTTTATGTATTTTTGTTTTTTTTTATTTATGTTTTGCTTCCTTATTTTCAGACTAATTTTCGTGGAAAGGTACATTTTGTATTAGGTAGATGATCAAATATATCTATATTTTTCACATATTGTCTCTTGGTCTACTGCAGTGGATCTGAGTATACGTAAAACATAGTGTGAGTATCAGTGTTTCATCTCTTTTTATCTTTATTTTTTTTATTAGTTAAATTTTTGTGAACTTTTTTATTTATTTTTATTGTAATTTATTTTGTAGAGTATGAATATTTAATAGTCGGGCCAGTTAGAATCCCCAAAACGCTCAATGAGAAAACAAATGTACAATTGTCGGTTTTGGTTTCGTCTTCCTTTTTCTATATTAAGTTTTAGTAAGTTTACCAAAACATTTCCAAATACTATTAACTACTCTCATACTCTATTATATTTATCTAATAATTAATTATATAATAATATAATATATATATAGTATATATATTATATATATATATACTATATATTATTATCTTAATATTAAATTATTATATAATACTTCATATTATTATAATATATATTATTATATAAATATTTTTTCATACTTACAACATTGACAAACTACTGATTATAATTATATATAATATTATATATACTACTATTATTTTATATATATTATAATTATAGATATATATAATTTATTATAATAATTATATACGTTATATTATATATATATAAATCTCAAAGTAGCAATAGACTAAGATAAACTAAGCCAAGTTACCTGGCTGGAATTAATAATGGGTGATATTTTATCTTAATAAATATATTATTATTACAGAATATATATATACCCTCTCTATATATACCCATAATATATATATATCTATAATTAATATATAATAGATAATATATTATAATTACAGTATATATACTATATAGTTATTATTATTATATATTATATATAATATAGTATATTATATATATATTCACTCTACATCTTACGCCCATATAGATTATGAGCATAAACATTTAATATACTCTATGTTATTATTAATCTATATAGTATAACTACTTATATTACTACTTATATAATGTATATATATTATATACTTATATTATTAATAATTATATACTATTATTATTAATATTTATTTATATATTATATATACTTATATTATTATATATATTATATTATATATCTAATAACTAATAAGAGCTATTATACTAATTGTGTGATTTAAATAATATAATTATCATAATTATTTATCAGGTATATATAATATATATTATATTTTATATATTACTTATTATATATTACATGCTGTATAATATAATTTAATGACGGTATCAGTATATAATGTAATAATATTTTTGTTTGTATTTAATTACTTATAAATAAAGGTAGTCAGTTCCTCCTAATAATATCCAAGTATGTGAAAAGCTTAATGATTATAAATTTAATATTCAATTATATTATATTATAAGTGTGTCATCTATTTGTATTATTAAGTGACCTTAATTTAATAGGTCAGTGTGAAATGTGAGAATAATTTAATATGAAATTTAATTTAGAATTAATTATATAATTATAACAATGTAATATATTTCACGTTGCCCCTATCATTTAGAATTTTTTTTTTTTAATTTTTTTGATAAATGAAGAGTTTGAGATGGAAAGAATATAACTATCATTAGGTATAAAATTTTAGTATTTGTAAAGTTAATATACCTAGTTACTTTTAAATTTTTCCTATTTTGTTGTTTGTTTAGAAATATCTATACATAATTTATTGATATATGTAATTAGTTAATTATAATAATATATTAATGCTTTTAATGTGAATGCAATTCATATATTGATTACCACTATAATTATTGTCATGACCAAAATGATAAATATTTCATTAAAGGTTCACAAAATATCTGAAAGATTCAGCTACTCCCTATATAACTCATGTAATACAACTAATCATTATTTATTATATTGCATATGACTTAATATATATATATTATCATTTAATTAAAAAAGCTATTCTATAAATAAATTAAATTTAGAAAAAATATAATAACATAATAATAAATAAAATAAAGACTGAGTTTTCAATAAATAATGTGATATAAAAATAATATACTGTGAAAAATTGACAATTAGAAGAAATATAATGAACACGCAAACACAGAATAGAAAAATAATAAATTACGGAAAAAAATAGCAAGAATAATAAAAACAAAATATGATTGTAAATATAAACAAAATAATTAAACAATAAAATAATAGTAATATAAATATATGTGATAAATAAAAAAAATAACAAATATAAATAATACTCCTACACTGCATATAACCCAATATGACTTCATAGTACTTAATGTTCAAATCAAAATATGTAACTATAAAACCAGAATTAACATAATAATAACTAATAATCACCATAAAAAAAATAAAAATAAAAGATATCTTGAAATAATAAAAAATTAATATGGTAAAAAAATTAAATAATAAATAATAATAAAATATAAATATAAATAAGATATAACATATAAAATATAATTATAAATGCATAACTCAATAGAATAGAAAAGCTGAAAATAATTTAAGCCAAAAACAAAAGACTAATAAAAAAATAAATACAAAAAAAAAAAAATAAAAAAAAACAAAAAATAATAAAATAAATAATAATAAAAAAAAAAAAATAATATATATGAATAAAAAAAAAAATAAAAAAAATAAAAAATAATGGAAAAATAAACAAATGTTTTTATATTATATAATAAATATAAAAATATATATTAGAATATGAAAAATACTTTTGTAATTAGAATAATAGTTATTAAGTTATATAAGAAAATTTAAGAAGAAAAAAAATACCTATATATATAATCGAAATAATAAAAATACAATAGTAATAAAAATATAATAATAATAAAATAATAATATATAAATAAAAATAATTTAATAAATTACTAAAATTATAACTAGTAAATGTATTTATATATAATATTTACTCTCGTTATCTGTATATAAATAAATAATTATTCTAAATAATATAATAAAAAAAGATAACATAAATAAATAAACGACAACAATGAAGTAATATACGCCCAATGTTATGATATTTATATTTTTTTTAGTGGGGTTATTATATACAAACTTAATCTATACAAGGTTGCAACCATAAATAGAAAAAGATAAATATAATATAGTGTTAGTACACATAGATTTTGATTTTTATGTAAGTCGTATAAGTAGTGTCTTCTTCTAGGTACCTAGCGGAGTGACGCGGTATGCTTGGACTTTTCATTGTGTGTCCTCACCCCCTCTGTCCTTCCGTCGGCTCGAACCTAGTCTCCTCTTACATAATACAAATTAATAAATAATATTTTAAAAAAGATACCTCTCAATATATTAATATATACCGAAATATTAACAAATAATAATTAACTACTGCAATAATTATAATAATAACAAGCAAGAACTTTTTTAGATAATATCGAAGAAATATCTATATTAATATATATTGATTATATTCTATTGTAAGTGATATTACGCTACCATGTGACACTGCTGTACTAATATATATTGATGTATACGTACTAAGAGGAGATACTTTCCTATATATATTAACCATTCTATTTCAGCGACATTAGTCTAAATTATTTTATGTATTACTCATAATTTTTTATATTTTAAACCTTTTATACTACTTTATATTATTATTAGTTAGTTATTAGACTATTTTAGTTATATAGTGCCATATTATGATAAAATTATATAATACCATTCATTATGTTATTATTAGATATTTATATATTATAGTATATATTATATTATTAATGTATATAATGTATTAATATATTATATATAATATATTATATATATATATATTATATAATTATTTAAATGTTAGTGTTATACTTACATCCCTATAATCACATATTTATGTATTTAAGAACAATAGTTATTTCATATAATAGTATATATTATATATATATATATATATAATTATATTATTTAAAAATTAGATAGTAGCAGCAATAAATAGCATTATTATTATATATTAGCAGGGTATATGAATGGTAACTGTTAATTGAAAGGCATTGAAAATTCTGAAACGAGACATCGTAAAATTGTATCGTTACTTTGAGATTTATATTATTATAATATATTATGTGTAGTATATGGCAAAAAATATGGTAGCGTGAAAGTCATCTAATATATTATATTAAAAAAAGGATAAATATTTAAAAAATGTAAAAGACCCATCAAATTATTTATATTTCAAGTATTTTTATTTGTTATATACGTACCGCTTGAATCAATATGTCAAAAGGAGCTGAATAAAACTGAATAAGTTATGTATATTATTATATTTTAGTATATCATATAAGAGCTGAAAAAACAAATTAATATGTTATCTCTCTCCAATAACACATTAACGTCCCGTCCCAAAAAATCCATATATATTGCTCTTATACAATTATTTTCAATCAAATAATTATTTATTTGTCTATATAAGAACATATATACTATATTATATACTTAAATTATATATTATATATATAATCTGTATATATTTTTAAATATCATATAATATTATATATATTTTAGTATTTAGAAACTATATATATATATATATATATATATATATATATACTCATACTAACTTTATATAATTTACCTATCCTATATATATTTATCTTATCTATTGTTATATATATATAATATATTATTAACAGTATGGACAGGTAGAAAATATTTCATCTAAGATAATCTCTTTTTTATATTCTGTATCTATTATAATATTAAGATATAACTGAAATATATAATATATTTTCATAGAAACTTATCCAACTTCGCGATAATATCTTTCATAATAAATACTTACCCTACCTTATGGTAATCGTGACTATATCTCATAATCAAATTCTTGTTATCTTGATATTTCGTATATTTATATTATTATATATTATTCTTAAGTTATAAAATAACTCCTAAAGACAAGTCATTTATATATTTTTTACTTTTCATCTACTCATAAATGTATACTGATATTTTTACTAATTATATTTTTATTATGTTTATTTATTGGGATTATTGATGATCATGCCGCATAAAGTGTAAGCTCAAAAAGTTTTATTATATATTGTAACACTTGTTATATTAATAATAACTTTGTTTTATATATCGCATATAATATTGTGTGACTATTACTGTTAATCTAGGGCACATTAGGTTACGGAAAATGAAACTTTAATTAAATTAGTAGCTCTTATAATTAAGTCTATTCTTATTAATCTGAGAAGTTAGTCAATTCTTTGAATAGTTAATTATTTAGTGCCTCCATTAATATATAGTATTCTTACTATTGTGCCTAATACGATTATAGTCTTTGCTCTCAATTCTTTAGCAATATTGTTAATAAAAATTTCTATATTTAATTATTGAAATTTTTACAAGTTATATAAACCGTTTACCTCATGTATTAACATAAGTCTTATTCAGCGCCTTAATTATTGATGGTTAGTAAAATTGTATTAGGTAATGATAATTAATTATTTATAAAATTAATATTAATTAGTATATTATATTACTTATTTCATATATATATCATATATTTTAATATATAATTATATATATATATATTATATATAGTTATTATATGATACTATTATTTTGACATGTGTGTACTGTATGTAGTATATATTATATATTATATATTATATATATATATGGCTACGTGTTATTTTTTATATCTTATATTATTATATAAATATATATAATTAGTATTTATTAGTGTCTACTGTAGTGATGTTGTGTCGGTTGTCTGTGTGCAGCATGGATTGAATAAGCAACGATTGTGCGTATATCTGACATTTGTAAAGTCTAGCCGTTAAGGGAACTAAGTCCTGACCTAATTTATTATATATATTCTAATTTATGATATATTCGTCACTTGCTCCTGTGATGTATTTTGTGTTGACATGGTATTTCTTTTGTTGTTTTAATTCGCTCTTCTAATGTTGTTGTGTGGTTAAAAGCTAACTATCTGTGATAGTACTCTTATTCACCTTTCGATTTATTTTTAAAAAGATTTTTTAGCATCATATATGATATTATTTGCAAAAGTAATGAATTTATCTTTGCATATTTTAGCATATATTTTTTTATTCATCCTAATTTACGTGTGTGATATAAGTAACCGACTGTTTGAGGCCTCTCATAAAATCTTCCTTTGTAATCCATTCTTCACTTTTCAGTATCTTTCTTATTGAGATATCAATTAAATTTAATTAACGATCCAGTGTATTGACTTTGAATACTGCTCTTTGAACAGAAAATGGCTATTAAATCAGATGAGCTATTTTACATTTGTATCTTTGTCATATGAGAAATTGTGTTGATTTGCCTCAATTTTGTTTGTTTAACAAGAACAAATTAATTTTCCTTAACCTTCCGATTAACTTTAATTTCATCTACTTACTGTTGTGAACCATTTTTGGAAGTAAGTCTGGCCACATTATCAGTTTGGCTATTGTTTATTAGGCCCATTCTGAGTTAATTGTTTTACTTTTAAAACCGTAGTTTTTGTTTTTCAATATTATCGGAACTTGAAATGTCTGATCTAATACTTAAAATAGTCACTAATATTAATTAATGGTATTTGTTATCTAATAAAGAAATAAAAAAATCGAGCACTTTATTATTAAGTAAGGCACCTTTAAGAGACTTATTTGTTTGGCCAAAATTGAAACCAAGGCTCCGAATAAACTATCGTATATTTTTAAACTAAAAACGCGAATGGGCTATCCATTATGTTTCATCTGACGAGTCAATTGAATAAAGTCCACTGATTAAATTATCATCAAATGAAAGTGAATCAAAGCAAAGATCAATTAAAATATTTAAGTGCTTGTTAATCTTTTCTTATAATTGAGAACGGAAAAGTACATTTTATTTACCGTCATATTTATTCATGAGGTTTGTTAAAAAAAAAAAAAATCAATGTCATAATTAAAATCGAGAAAAATGTTTCATTTCCAAAGAGCCATTTAAAAATAAGCATCAGGGAGATAATATACGCCCAAACAGTTCTCCTTTAAAAAAATGATGTATTAATATCTCGAAGACAATCTTTGAACGATATGTTATTTCATTTGAAAATACTTATATTTATTTAAATAAAAAAAATTGAATAAATTCATACTAAATTAGTTTCAACTATTTACGTTAATTTGCACCAATTCTTATAGATAAGGCTTTTATTATAAATGTTTGTAGCTAATAGAAGGGTCTTTGAAGATTTTGCTTCTCCGTGATCCTATCCAATGTTTTTCCATTTACTTTCCCCATTCTTAAACAGCCAGCTACTACCAAGGCCGCTTATATATATATTATATTATATTATATATATATATAATTTATATATTATATATATATTTATTATATATGTCATTATTATTATATATTATATACTATATATATATATCAAGATGGACAAAACTAGGATTGGGTGGATTAATTTCTTCTGCTCTTTGCTACTGTGGACTCTCTCCATTTCTGGTTCCTAACTCAATTTATCTCCCTATCAACTTTATAAAGGGCCCGCGTCTGTGTCATTCTGCGTAATTTGCGTTTAGTTGAAATTTTTGTTGTGTTTAGCGCCCCTCCTTGGATAGGCTTTTGCCCTTGAGAGGTGGTGATAACTGTAAAATAAAAAGTGTGGTTCTTGAGAAAGAAAGACGTTGAAACTGTAATCAACTATTAAATCTTCTCATGTCCTAAGAGCAGAACTTTAAGGTACTTTGGTTAATAAGACTTATTATACTCAGAAGTACTTGTGAAAGAGTCTAAAATTTAATTACATATAAATTTAAGAAATAAATGAAAGAACCAAAAATATATACTCTAAACAAATAATACTTTGATTAATATTTTCATAATTGATACATTCACTTGAGAAACCAACGTAATAAGGGCCATATATTGTAGAGTACTCCCCTTATAATATAATTTATAGTATATTATATATAATAGTTAATATATATACTAATATTTTATATTTATAATTTATAATATATATTTATATATATAATATATATATATATAGTAATATTACTTATAGTATATATATTATATATATTTCTATCTATATATACAAAATTCAAACGGTAGAGCGACGGAGCGCATGGCAACGGCGCGGGTTCGAATCTAGTTCGGATCTAGGTACATTACCAAGAGAAGTTCCTCTCATGGGCATTGCCGTTGAGGTGTGAACTTTTAAAAAAAAAAAAAAAAACAATATACTCTATATTATATAATATACTATATTATATATATATATATATATATATATATATTATATTTTATATTATTATATATATATATATATTTATATATATATCTATATATATATTACTATACTATTATATTATATAATATTATTATATTTTAAAAATTTCGAAATTTTAACTTTCGTTTCTTTTTGTAAGTTGCATTAGAGTCATTTAGACTGATGAGAAAAGCCTATTAAAATTTTATAATTGAGAGCTTTAACTTTTTTTTTTCTGCAAACTGGGCTTGTGGTGTGGGCTCCGGGTATACCGAGCCACCTGAAGTGGAACGGGAGTACCCTCTCATGCGATAGGTCTGATTTACTGTGAGCAGCGTGGACATAGTGAAATTAAGCAGAGTTGTGCTTGCACATAAGTTGTATAAATTATGCGAAGAAATATTATATCTATTCTTCTTTATAATAAAATAGGCTACATTAAACATATGACTTTTTTATAACTAATATTATATTATTATCTTATATATATTATATATATATATATTTTTTATATATATATATATATTTAGTTATATTCTTATATATATATATATTATATATATATATATTTATTATTACTGATATGTATATATTAATATATTATATTTTATTATAGCAGCCGTCTTTAGAAGAGGACCAATCCATATCTCAAAACTACACACAGCTCGGCAAAGAATACATTGAGTTTAACTTGAATTTGCCCAAGACCTGTATAAAAAAAAAAAAAAAAATAAAAAAAAAAAAAAATCATATCTCGAACACTACAAAAGCTACAGGGAATGAAAATTTTATATACAGTAATTAGTGTCGAAATGTATATAAAAATAAAAATATAAAAAAATAAAAAATTGTCTATTTTTTTGGCTGGTTGCTGTAAAGTGTACTATATAGTATATTATTATTGTAAAGGTACTACACGCATTTAGGGCTCGAGCCCGGGGCACACAGGGGGCGTTTTCATACCCCGACGTAGTGAGGCGTTTGGACCCCCAGCGACACAAATACCAAAAAGAGCGGGTCCGGAGACCTCCCCGGAGGGGGATTAGTCCTACGTAGTTCCGAGCGAGACCCCGATGGCCTGCTTCAGGTGTTTGGCGGGGTTTTTTATTTTTTTTGTTTTTTTCCCCTTTTTTTGGGGGGGATAATTTTCTTTTAGTTAAAAAAAATAAAAAAAAAAGAAAAAAAAAAGAAAAAGGGGTTTTCACTTTAATAGAAAGTCTATATTATTTTAACGAGTAACCATAAAGGTCTCTAATAGGCCTTCTAATCATATTACTATAATGTTTAACCTAATTTTTTTTATTTTTATTTTTTTACATTTTCCTATCCAAATTTTCGAGGATTCCAAATTATTCTTTCGCTGTAGCTACTTGTAGTTTTTGAGATATATTTTTTTTTTTTTTCTCTCTTGTATTTCTTATTTTCCCTTGTTTTTTTGCATTTTCCTCATAAATTTTTCCCTTCCGCATGTTTTTCCTTTTTCTCTTAGCTGCTTTATTTTTGAGAATGGATTCGCTCTTTAGGAGTGACCATATATATCATTATCTATTGATTATTTATTTTATAATACAGTATATAATTATATATATTACTCTTAATATATATTAGTATATATAATATAATATATATGATTATTGATTTGCATACTCAGATTTTGACCACGAGGCCGCCACTGAGTACTTATAGTATTATAATATATATTATATATATATAATAATATATATTTATAATTTATTATTTATATATTATACATATTATTATTATTATATATATACTAATATATATTATTTTATATATATATATTATTATTATTATATATTATCATATATTATACTATATGATGCCTACAAAATGGAATTTATCGCGTCGCTCAGATAGGCCTGAGCCAGCCACCGGACTTAGCCGTTGCCCTGTTTTCCAAGGACCTTTCTCGAGGGTTCAGCTACAGGACGAAAGTCCTTACTTGGGGTAGAAGATTTCTTATATATTAATAATTATATATAATATATATATAAGTATATACTATATATATATATCTCGAATATGTAAGTTTTATCTTGTGATTCGTTTTGAACTGAAAATTTGAAAGAAAATATGTGGGTTCTGTTGTCACCTGTGCTACACCTTGATCATAGTATATTTGTATAATATATATATTTATTTATATTATATTATATATATATTTATACTATTATATTATATATATTATTATTATAATCTTATATATATATTATATAGTATATATTAGAATGGTAAATACAAGTCGGTCCTATTTGTTTTGAAAATAATAACAATCGTCTGGACCGGTAATTCTATTAGTGTATTTCTATGGTAATAAGTAATATATCAAAAATAGTTTATAATTGCAAAGGATTGCTGCACCTTTGTAAACTTAGGAAAATTCGTCAGCGTTTCGTTCTTTCCTTATTAATATGAATCACTCTGAGTGCTATGTTTTGTGTTAATAATCTTCTGCACTTTTTTGTCGAGTGTTTAAGTTGTACGACATGGTTGCATGTTGTTGTTCTTGTTATACTTATTTTCGATATTTTTGTCTTTTAGGATGCTGTTGTCATTGTTCTAATCATTGTTGACGCTTTCTTTGCTATTCTTGTTTTCTTGTTTGCTATTCTTTTGTCTTTTTATGTCCTTGTTAACGTTTGTCGATGTTTAGGATGTTATTGCTGTATCTTATTTGTTCTCTCTCATATTGATAGTGATTTGTTTGTTCTTGTTTTAATCCTTCATGCCGTTGTTGATGTTCTTGTCATGATTGAAATTAGATAATAGAACAAAACTATTGAAAAATTTATTATTGGAATATCGGCCTTTTACATCATCTGTTATTGACAGAAATAAGATATTTCATCAATTCGAACGTTTCTCAAGTTATTATATGCTTGCATAATATTTTATTATAATCTATATACAAATAAAAATTATATCCTTAAAAACATTCAAATTAAACTGTTCTAATTCAGTGTTGTTTCAGGAAATCAAAATAAGGGCATAGGGATCCATTTAAATGCAAGGAAAATGAATGTTTAAAAAGATTTATTTTTCTTAAAGATAATATCAATATTGTGTTTTATCGTACTTACCTCTCTCATGAGATCAGAAACCGAAATAAATTTTGCTTAAATAAATCATATCCCTACAGAATTTCAACATACTCTAATAGTATATATATATTAATAACTCTTTGGTTACTCCATAAGTGGTGAGTGTTTTGATAGTACAGTGCTATTATATAATCCTATATATCATCTTGAGTTATTTCCTCATTCACAAGATAGCCTTTCATAGATGAGCGTATTCGTAAGGATCTAGGCTTTCTTGATGTATTGTGGTATTTCTAGAAGATTTGGCTCTTTATATTTTCGATAACCACATATAATCCAAAAATTACAATTCAAAATTTTTTAACAATAATAAATAAATAACCTTTACTCCAAAATAAAGTTAGAAATCCGAAGACACCCTATTGTTCCTCACACAAAAGACCTTTCTAAAAATATCAAATCACTTTTCTACGACTGTATTTCAGAAAATACCATTTATATTCGAACCACAAAAAATCAAAATTACAATATTTCAACCATTTGACCCAAAAATAAAATGAAACCTGTTACTAGAAAAGTATAACAGCTATTACAAATCCGAGACACCCTAGTGTTCCTCACACAAAGAACCTTCTAAAAATATCACAATCACTTTTCTACGAATTGTATTAGAGAATGATTTATAGTTCAAACCACAAAAATCAAAAATTTTCCAAATTTAAAGTTTGACAAAAATAAATAAAAACCTTATATGAAGTAAACAGCTATTACAATCCAAGACACCCTATTGTTCCTCACACAAAACTTCAAAAAATATTCAATAAATCACTTTCTACGACTTGTATTAGGAGAAAGCATTTATAGTATCAAAAACCACAAAAATCAAAAAAATTACAAATTTCAACATTTGACAAAAATAAAGAAAAACCTGTTACTAGAAAATATAAACACTATTACAAACCACGAAGAACACCATAGATATCTCACACAAAAAAACCTTTTCTAAAAATTATCACAATCACTTTTCTACACTTGTATTTCAAAAAGAACCATATATGTTCGAACCACAAAAATCAAATTTTCCAATTTCAAAATTTGACAAAAAATAAATTAAGAACGTGTTACTCCAAAAGTATAACAGCTTATTACAAATCCGAAGATACCATAGTTTCCTCACACAAAAACCTTCCAAAAATATCAAAATCCACTTTGCTACACTTTATTCAGAAATTCCCTTGTATATGTTCGAACTCACAAAAATCGAAAAATTTACAAATTTCAACATTTTGACATAAATAAAATTAAGAACCTGTACTCCAAAAGTTTAACAGCTATTAAGAATCATGACACCCAGTGTCCTCACACAAAAACCTTCTAAAATATCAAAATCACTTTTCAACGACTTGTATGGAGGAATAGACATTTATATGTTCGAACAACAAAAATCCAAAAAATTTACAAATTTCAAAATATTTACACAAAAATAATTAAGAAAACTGTTACTAGAAAAGTATACAATTATTACAAATTGAAGGACAACATAGTATTCCTCACACAAAACCTTTCAAAAAAATATCAAATTCACTTCGTACGACTTGTATTCAGGACGAATACCATTAATGTTCGAACAACAAAAAAATCCAAAAATTCCAAATATTCAACATTTTGACAAAAAATAAATTAAGAAACCTGTTACTCAAAAGTATAAACAGCTATTACAAATCAGAAGACACCCTTTCCTCACACATAAAACCTTTCTAAAAATATCCAAAATCACTTTCTACGACTTGTATTCAGAGAATGGCCATATATGTTCGAACCACAAAATCCAAAAATTACAAATTTACATTTGACAAAAAAAAAAATTAAAACCTTTACAATGTTCAATAAATATGACCAAATCGAGACACAAGTTATCTCACACAAAAACCTTCTAAAATATCGCAATCACTTTCTACGACTTGTATTTCAAGAGGAATAGCCATTTATATGTTCGACACCCTATACAAATTTCCAAATTATCAAAATTTTGACAAAAATAAATTAAGAAACCTGTTACTCCAAAAGTATAACACTATTACAAATCCGAAGGACACCATAGTATTCCTACACAAAATCCTTTCAAAAAAATATCAAAATCATTTTTCTACGACTTTATTTCAGAGGAATTCCATTTATAGTGTTCAAAACACAAAAATCCAAAAATTCCAAATTTCAAATTTTTGACAAAAATAAATTAAAAACCTGTTACTCCAAAAGTATAACAGCTATTACAAATCGAAAGACACCATTATTCCTAACACAAAATCCTTTCAAAAAATATCAAAATCACTTTCTACGACTTGTTATTTCAGAGAATAGCCAGTTTATGTTTCGAACCACAAAAGCCAAAAATTTACAAATTTCAACATTTGACCAAAAATAAATTAGAAACCTGTTCTTAGAAAAAAGTATGAACAGCTATTACAAATCCGAAGACACCATAGGATTCCTTACACATAAACCTTTCTAAAAATTAAAGACAATCACTTTTCTACGACTGTTATTTCGAGGAATAGCATTTATATGTTCGAAACCACAAAAATCCAAAATTTACAAATATCAAAATTTACAAAAATAATTAAAACCTGTACTCCAAAAGTATAACAGCTATACAAATCCGAAGACACCCTAGTGTTCCTTACACAAAAAACCTTTTCAAAAAATATCAAAATCACTTTTCAACACTGATTTAAGAGAATTTGCCATTATATGTCTCGAAATTGTATATAAATCCACAATTTGATAATTACGAAAATAAATTAAAGAACCTTACTCAAAAGTATAACAGCTATTACAATCGAAGACACCATAGTATTCCTCACAACAAAAACCTTTCAAAAAATATCAAATCACTTTTCTACGACTTGTATTTCAGGAGGAGTGGCCCATTTATATGTTCAAACCACAAAAATCCAAAATTTTTTAATTACAAAACTGACAAAATAAATTTAAAACACCTTACTCCACAAAGTATAACAAGCATACAAATCCGAAGGACACCTATGTTCCTCACACAAAACCTTTCTAAAATATCAAAATCACTTTTTCTACGACATTAGATTTCAGGAGGAATAGCCATTATATGTTCGAAACCACAAAAATCCAAAATTAAAAATTTAACATTTTGACCAAAAATAAATTTAAGAGCCTTTACTCCAAAGTATAACAGCTATTAAAAACCGAAGACACCCTAGTATCTCACACAAAAACCTTTCAAAAAATATCAACAATCAACTTTCTACGACTTGTATTTTCAGGAGAATTGCCATTATATGTTCAACCACAAACAAATCCAAAAAATTCAGGAGGAATACCAATATGTTCGAACCACAAAAATCCAAAAAATACAAATTTCAACATTTTCACAAAAAAAATTAAGAACCGTACTAGAAAAGTATAACAGCTATTACAAAATCGAAGACACCCTAGTGTTCCTCCAAAAACCTTTCCAAAAATATCAAAATCACTTTTCTACGACTTGATTTAGGACGAATAGCCATTTATATGTTCGAACAACAAAAATCAAAAATTTCAAAATCTTCAACATTTGACAAAATAAATTAAAAATATATTCCAAAAGTATAACAGCTATTACAATATCGAAGACCGCCCAAGTGTTCTGCACCACAAAAACTTTCAAAAAAATACTCAAAAATCACTTTTCTACGATGTATTTCAGGAGAAATAGCCATTAAATTTTCGAAACACAAAAATCCAAAAATTTACCAAATATAGACATTTTGACAAAAAAAAAAAAAAACCTGTTACTCCCAAAAGTATAACAATTAAAAATCCGAAACACCATAGTATTCCTCACACAAAAAACCTTTCTAAAAATATTTGCAAACAACTTTTCTACGACTTGTATTCAGGAGGAATAAGCCATTTATATGTTCAACCACAAAAATCCAAATTTCCAAATATCAAAATTTTACAAAAATAAATTAAAACTGTTACTCCAAAGTATAACGAGCTATTACCAAATCCGAAAGAAACTACAATCTTGCAAAATCCCTTTCAAAAAAATATCAAAACCAGTTTGCTACGACTGTATTTCAGGAGGAATGGCCATTTTATGTTCAAACCACAAAAATCCAAAAATCAAATTCAAAATTGAACAAAAATAAATTAAAAAACCGTACTCCAAAAGTATAAACACTATTTACAATCCGAAAGACACCATATATTCCTCCACACAAAATCCTTTCAAAAGATATCAAAAATCACTTTTGCTACGACATAAGTCAGGAAGAATAGCCATTTATATGTTCGAACCACAAAAATCCAAAAAATACTTACATTTTCAATTGGACATTTGCATTTAAGAACCTGTTACTCCAACAGTATAACAGCTATTACAATCCGAAGACACCATAGGATTCCTCACACAAAACCTTTCTAAAATATTCGCACAATCATTTTTCTAACGACTGTATTTCAGGGAGGAAATACCTTATATTCGAACCACAAAATCCAAATTCCAAATATCAAACATCTTTGACAAAAATAAAATTAAGAACTTTACCAAAAGTTATAACAGCATACATAATCGAAGACCACCCTAGTGTCCTTCACACAAAAAACCTTTCAAAAAAATATCAAAATCACTTTTCAACGACTTGTATTTCAGGAAATGCCATTTATATGTTCGAACCACAAAAAATCCAAAATTTACAAATTTCAACATTTGACAAAAATAAATTTTAAGAACCTGTTACTCAAAAGGACTAACGCTATTACAAATCCGAAACCCCTATGTTCTCACACAAAAACTTTCTCAAAATATCAAAATCACTTTCTACGACTGTCATTTCAGGAGGATAGAATTATTTCAAATCTTAAAAACCAAAAATTACAAATTTCACCATTTTGACAAAAATAAATTAATAACCTGTTACTCCAAAATTATAACAGCTATTACAAATCGAATCAACCCAAGATTCCTCACACCAAAACCTTCAAAAATATCACAATCACTTTCTAGACTTGTATTTCAGGCAGAATTGCCATTTATATGTTCAAAACCACAAAAATCCAAAATTTCCAAATTTTCAAAATTTTGACAAAAAAAATTAAAAAAACCTTTACTCCAAAAGTAAACAGCTATTACAAATCCGAAAGACACCCTATTGTTCCTCACACAAAAACCTTTCTTAAAAAATCAAAACACCTATTCTACGACTTGTATTTCACGAGGAATAGCCATTTATATGTTCAAACATAAAAAATCCAAAAATTTACAAATTTCCAACATCTTGACAAAAATAATGAAGAAACCTTCGTTAACTAGAAAAGTTATAAACAGCTATTACCAGAATTCACGAACACCAACCTATTTCCTCACACAAAAAACCCTTACGTTCATCAACACAGAGAGCATTTGCATTATTTCAAGGAAGATTGCCACTTTATAGTTCGAACCACACAAAAATCAAAAAAATTTACAAATCAACATTTGACAAAAATAAATTAAGAAACTGTTACTCCAAAAACGCTATAACAGCTATTACAATCCGAAGACACCCTAGTCCTCACACAAGAAATGTTTCTAAAAAATTATCAAAATCACTTTTTGACTTGTATTTCAGAGGAATAGGCCATTTATGTTTGAACCACAAAAAAATCCAAAAATTACAAATTTCAACATTTCACAAAAATAAATTAAGAACCTTTTACTAGAAAAGTTATAACAGTTATTACAAATCCGAAGACACCCAAGTGTATTTCTCACACAAAAAACCTTTCAAAAAAATATCAAAATCACTTTTCTACGTCTTGTTCAGGAGCAATAGCCATTTATATGTTCGAACACAAAAATCCAAAAATCAAATTTCACCATTTTGACAAAAATAAATTAAAACCTGTTACTCCAAAAGTATACAGCTATTACAAATCCGGAGACACCATAGTTTCCTCACACAAAAGTCCTTCAAAAATATTAAATCACTTTTCACGACTGTAATTGTCAGGAGAATTGGCCATTATATGTTCGAACTACAAAAATCCAAAAAATTTACAAATTTCAAATTTTGACAAAAAAAAATTAAGAACTGGTTACTCCAAAAGTATAACGGATAAGAAACCCCAACACCATTAGGATTCCTCACACAAAACCTTTCTAAAAATATCCACAAATCACTTTCTACGACTTGTATCAGGAGAATTAAGCCATTTATATGTTTCGAACCACAAAAAATCCAAATTTCCAAATAATCAAATATTTTGGACAAGAAATAAATTAAAGAACCTGTACTCCAAAAGTAAACAGCTATTACCAAAATCCGAAGACACCAGGACTGTCCTCATTCACAACAAAAACCTTTCCAAAAAAATACAAAATCACTCTCTTCAAACACTGTATTTCAGGTAGCGAATTGCACAACTATTATATGTTCGAACCACAAAAACACAAAAAAAATTTACAAATCTATTCTTAAAACGAAGATATAGAAATAAATTAGAATCACCTGTACTCCAAAGGTATAACAGCTATACAAATCCGAATACACCATAGTATTCCTCACACAAAACCTTTTCAAAAAAATATCAAAATCACTTTCTACGACTTGTATTTCACGGACTATGGACATTTATATGTAACCTTTATAGGTTCAAACCACCAAAATCCAAAAATTTACAAATTTCAAAATTTTGACAAAATAAATTAAAAACCTTGACTACCAAAAGTAATAACAACTTATACAAAATCCGAAACACCAATTCCTCACACAAAAACCTTTCTAAAAATATCAAAATCACTTTTCTACGATTGTATTTCACGAGCTACCATTTATATGTTCGAACACAAAAATCCAAAATTTACAAATTTCAACATTTTGACAAAAATAAATGAAGAACCTGTTACTATAAAAGTATAACAGCTATTACAAAATCCAAGACACCATAGATATTCCTCACACAAAATCCTTTCAAAAAAAATTAATACTCCCCCCTCGCAGCCTTGTATTCAGGAGAAATTGCCATTTGTAAAACAACAGCAGAATTCAATAAAATTCAAATTCAAAATTTTGACAAAAATAAATTAAAAAACCTGTTACTCCAAAAGTATAACAGCATACAAATCCAAGACACCATAGCTTTGCCTGCGAGGGCACAAAATTATCACAAAAAACAATATCATAATCATTCATATTCTTATAACGATTTTCCATATATCCTACAAAGAAGAATTTCTTCCAATGATTATTAGACCAATTGGCTTTATAAATAACAGTGCGAACAGCAAAAATGCGAAAACAATTTACTATTTTCATACACCCACCTCTGACAAAAAATAAAATGAAAGAAACCTGTTTTTGTGTTCCAATGTGCTTTGTGACGATACTCCACAACAGGACACATGTGTCTTACCTCACACAAAACCTTCAAAAAAAAATATCCAAAAATCACTTTTCTACGACATGAATTTCAGGAGGAATGATTTATTCTTCTTCAATATAATTTTCTGAATCTTCATTCCTAAATATATCAAAAAAATTATATCTAAATATTTCTTAATTTCATATAACTACAATTGAACACTACAGTATATTATATATACCTTATATTACTAAGAAAAGCTTTTTTTTCAAAATAGTGAGGCCATCCACCTACAAAAACGACTAACCAACACCCATAGCAAATTAACCTACACACCAAAAACCTTCTCAAAATATAAAAACACTATAACAAAAGCAACTATGTCTAACTGTTAAATCAGGAACTTTAAACAACAAATACCATTATATAGTAAATCGATATACTATATTATCTTAATTACAACATAATTTTCTTCAATAAATTCACCACTTTTTCACATAAATATAAATAAAATAAAACTAATGTTAGAATAAATATAACCAATAAAACAAAAAACTTGAACCACCCACCATAAGATGAAATCACATCACAACTAAAAACCCTGCAGAGAGAATATTAAAATCATAATTTCTACGACCTTGATTTCGGTGTTAAGACATGCAAATTAATTTCGAACTACAAAAATCCAAAAAAATTTACAAATTTTCAATTACAATATACAAAAAAAAAATTAAAAAAACCCTAGCTTACGACTCTCGAGGAAATAGTTATATACAGCTATTACTATAATCCTAAGTACAATCTTATAGTCCCCCATTCCTCAACCCACAAACTCTACCACCCCCAACTTCATTATTTCATATAACAGGAAGCTATTGCTATGATAAGAGCAAAAGGAAGAAAAGAAAATTTTGACATTATGAAGATACAAAAAAATCCATAATGATTATCAAATATCTAAAATATATTTTTTTGTACAGAGAAAAGTAAAGTCCAGAACCACCCCTGTACTCCAGAGGGGAAAGGACAATATAACAGAAAATTACAAAACCTTTTTGAAATCCGAATAAACTATTACCCTAGTGGTCACTCACAACAAACAACCTATCAAACACGAATATCAAAGTCACTATAACTATAAATCAATCGACTATGCAATAATGTCGGGTCTTTGTTACACAATTCGAACACAGTTAAATGTTCAAACACACAACACACACTCCAAAAATTATAACCATAATCCTCCCACACCCATTTATAGTACTAAATAACTAAATAAAACCTGATTACTCCTAAAAGTATACAGCATTACAAAATCAGGAACTCCGGATTATAAAGTCACTCATCACACAAAAAAACCTTTCAAAAATATCAATACTAACTGGGGTTGGGGTCTTTATTTTGTTATATTTTTTTTAGTGGTTTATTATGTCCTTTCACCGGTAGTATGGTTTCGAAACCTCTTATCAAAAATCACCATAAATTTACAAATTTAAAATTGACAAAAATTAAACAAAATTAAAAAAACCTGTTACCAAACTTTTTTAGTTTTCATTAGAGAGCAATACAAACACACTGAAGACACCCGTGAGGGGCGACACACAAAAAAACAACTTAATCTTAACCCACACATCATCCCAACCACATCACTCTTCTCACGACTGAAACTAATCTTTGCATGGATATTGTGGGCTCAAGAAGACAAAATTACTGATAATACGAATCCAACACGGAAGACTAATTTTTCAACAAAAGGGAAAATTATAAAAATCTTTTCAGTATTATTTTACAATATAACACTCTTATAAATCGAGATCAGAGAGAAAGACAGATGAGTATGAAACCTCAGATTATACATAGGATCAATACAGGTAGTAGTGACAGGCTGATGTACAAATCCTGAAACCATCTCTATCAGGATTATTTTTCAATCAACACGCCAAAGATCCTTTCAATAAAAATATCAAAAATCACTTTTCTACGTACTTAGTATTTCAGGGAGAATTGCCTATTAATTGTTCAATTGAGCTCCACAACACATCAATAATTTTAGAGATTCAACAATGTTAGCAAAAATATAAAACCAATAAATAACTTTGATTACTCCAAACAAATAAAAACCCTAATATCTGCTATACAATCCAGAATAAAAACCCACCCATAAGAAGATAAACTTCCCTCACCACAAAATCTCTTTGCAACAACATATCCAAAATAAATAAAAAATTAATACAACAAATACAGTGCAAATACAATACAAAGGAGAATTAGACCAAAATATTATAAAATGTTCAAATACCTCAAACAATGAAAAATACTCCTAATTTAAATAAACTACCAAATATTCTAAACACATCTCTGTCAACTGAGAAAAAAATGAAGACACGAACCTCCAGATTACCTGCAAAACCAGTGGAATAAAAACTAGCATACCTTACAAAAATAATCGAAGGACACCAAGTAGTCAATCTTAACGAACAACAACCCAACCTTAAACAAAAAAATATACAACATATTTTCTATTACATTTTATAAGAAGATATTTTAGTTGTATGAAATTTTTTAGACAAATAAAATTACTGTTTTTCGAAGCACAAAAATCCAAAAATTCCTAATTCTTTCTCACAAAATTTTAGACAAAAACAATATATCCACTGACTCAGAACTCGGGTTTACTAGCGACAATTGTGGAGATGTCTTATACACGTTTCGCCATGCAAGATATGAGTCTATAACAAACACTAATAGGCCTTTCGAGACACAAGAGAGAGAACACCTGTCTGTGCAAGAAAAGCACTCAATAATCACTTCGAACTCCGACGGGAGTACTACAGGAAAGAATTGCCAGGTGGTGGTATATCATTCGATTACTCAACTCACCACGAAGAAATGTGTCAAACTAAATTGTTACAACGCTGTTTGTCAAATCCCCCATGTGTTTAATATTCAAGATAAACTTACTACACAACAGATCTCTTAGCACCTCTCCAGGAATAAGAAGCCTAGAGATACATACAAAGCCTATTCTATATACTGCCTCTCTAGGTCCGACTTCAAACCCTTGGTTCTCCCTAGTGGTTATTCAATTTCACACTAAAACACCATCGAATCGACCACACAGAATCAATATAAATTAAACTGCTCCGTAGAGAGAACTTGTTTGTGATTTTTTTCAGTTATTCTTAAGTTTACAGATATAAAACTTTAAATATTATTTAATGTCTGCAAAAAGCCCATAGAGTAAGGTAACGGTGCCGAATCACCTACATAAAAATCCAAATACAAATGACCAGAAAGGTGCAAATAATCTCTCTGGACACCTATATCATCTTTTAAAACGCTGACAGAAACAAAAGAGAAATATTTTTCTTTATTTATTTTAGATACAGATATAAGATAAGGACAAACCTCGAAATAACACCTAGTTTATAATCATGTCCGATCAGCTAAAACCTGTCATATTAATCCAAATTAAGCACAAAAATGTCCATTCGTTATGCTTAAACCACTTTTGATTTTGCAGAACAAAACTTCCTTATTAGCACCCATGTATAACCTGAGGCGAACAACACAAACGAAATTCAACACATATGCTAATCTGTGATAAGCAAAGCATGGTTGGACAAGAAGAGAAAAAGGAAAGAAAAAAGGCCGCCTTAATTAAGTGTTTTATTATATTACATGTATGAATACTAATAGAACAAAGAATCATAAGTAGTACAAAAATCCCGAAACACCTATCACTCACTTGGTAAACTCCACAATCTCAAAAACCTTAACCAGGGATTGAGTAAAATTTCCTGTTATCAAGAAAATAATAATTCATCAACACCAACTTCCAATATTCATAAAAGTGCTTATATATTGAATATTTTCTAGTTGTATTTATATCTATTTTCCATACTCCACATTCAAAAATCCAAAAATATTTACAATTATTTTATTGTCGATTAACATTATAGAAATTTAAAAATTAATAAAACACTATTGAGGTATAAAATATATTTAACAGCTATTACACTAAATCGTAAAGCAACAATACGATATATACTCTTAATCAAACAAAAGATAACCTTCTCCACAAACATAAATAGGCTAAAAATAATAAAAATCTAATACCAAAAATTCCTTAATAGCGATATTCCCATTTAAATTGCATTAGCCAAAAATAATAATATTAATGTTTTTGATAACAGTGTTATAAACTCATTCTCTATATATCCTTTGCAGTTATAATTTCAAAGATCTATTCATGCTATTGTTGAATATAAACTCAGCATTTTATTGATACCTATTTATAGATTATCACAGCTTTACCCCATAAAAACATGGGGCTTATTACATATCCGAAAGACACACATAGTAAATTCCTCATAACAAAAATCTTTCTAATGAAATTATCGCAACAACCTTAGTTCCTCATAGCGACTGTAACTACCAATACTATCAGCCCAAGAATATCAGCTCATTCTTAAATTGTATATATTTCAGTAACCACAAAAAATCCATCAATTAATCAATATAATACAAAATTTGATGAGACAAAATATTAATTTAATGAACCTGTTACTCCATAAGGAGATTGTAGTATAACCACCTACTCAACTTAATCATACTCCATCGAAGACCACCAAACACTATGTGTTCCCACACACAACAATACCTATAACACAATAAAACCCAATTACAAATAATATAATCTACAATTATCTCAAATAACACTACGTACTTATTGTACTTCTATTAGGTATGTCACATAATAAAACCCACATTTAATTGTAAATGTAAACCACAAAAATAACCAAATTTTTACAAATCTTCAACATTTTCTAAAAATAAAATTAAAAGACCTGCACTCCAAATAAAATAAAATCCCCCCAATCATTAATTTTATATACAGCTTATACAATCTAAAAAACTATAATTTCCTACGAGAAGACACCCTATTGTTTCTCCACAAAAAACCTTTATAAAAATTAATACAAAATCATCTTAAAATTCTAACGTACTTAAATGTAATTCTTAAGAAGGATACAATAAGACATTTATAGAATTTCGAAACCACCACACAGATAAATCTCTCTACACTAAATATATAACAATTTCCATACATAATAAAAAATAAAAGAATATCAGCAGCCCCTTCTTACTCCACAAATAAGCCTCCCCCAAATTATATAAAACAGCTAAAATTACAATATCCGATAGACACCCTATGTTTATTTCTCTCACCACAGAGAATAACTTTTCTTCAATATACAATCAATATCACACATCACTTTTTGTTCTCAAACGAACTTAGTATCTACATAGAGGATAAATATATACCATTTGTATGTTCAAAATCCACAAAAATTCTCATATTAACCATATCTCTTATATATTATATCATAATTTATTATATAAACATCAACAAAAACTTATCGGTGGTTAAAAATCAGTGTTTGTGAAAAGTTACCTACAAGTCTCATGAGGCACAATAAATGATTATCCAACAACAACAAAAATGTACCTAAATATATACCCAAGGGCACGGAGGCAGCTGGAGGGTTCTACGATTGAATAAAAATTACAGAGGAAATTTCTTCTGATAATAAGCCATTATATTTGTTCGAAGCACAAAATGATAGGTGCCATGAGATGGAAATGGTTAAGTGTAGATGGGCAACCAGAATCACGTCGAGGAGATGAAGGAAAAAAAACCTTAATTATATCTAGATAAAAGTTTTAAAGTATAACAGCTATTTGAATTACGATAATACACCTAGTGTCCTCATACAAGGTCCATCTCAAGAGTCAAGAACATGCAACCTTGACTTTTTGTACGACTATGATGGTTTTCAGGAGGAATTGCCTATCCTTAAATATAACTTTTGAAAAATAATGTTAAAATTAAAATTTCAGGTTTTGAAGGTTTTAGAACAAAAATAAATAAACACACATACAAACCGAAGCTATATCTATATATTAAAAATGTAAAACTATCTGTTCCGCACACAAAAAAGCTTTCAGGACCCAATATTATAAAATCACTTTTTCTACTAGCTGTGTGAGTTTTTTCAGGTTATTGTGATATTCCAAAATTTATGATGTCATCGAACTACAAAAATCCTAAAATTACAAATTTCAACATTTACAAAAAAAACTTAAAACTGTACTCCAAAGTATAACAAGCTGATTACAAATCGAAGATACTATAGTTTATTTTATCACTGTGCGAGCGAGCGAGAAAACCCCTCCCTTCATTAAAAACGATCTCACGCAATATTTTGCGATTTCTTTTCTGCTACTTTGTTATATTTTCAGAAGGAAATAAGCCAGGTTTATATGTTCGGAACCCACAAAAAGTCCAAATGTGTGGCTCATATCATATCAGAAATTTTGACAAAAAAAATTAAGAACCTGTTACCTCTCAAGGATAAGAGGAAATATGTAACAGTCTGGATATAACAAAAATACCACAAAAAAATGATTCATTTTTCCTGTATAGGCTTATATCATTAAAAATATCAAATTAACACTTATTTAAAATCTTATTAGCTCAATTATCGAAATTTGCACTATTATTATTTATAATATTTTTGAACTATAAAAATTACAAATATTAAAATTTATACAATTCAACATTTTTTAACAGAAGTCGATCGTTAAATAATCTTCATCTTCACAAAAAGTTATTTAAATAATAAAAATTAATTACAAAAATTAAAATCATGACTAATAAATTAATTATTACTTGAAAACAAACCTCAAATTATAATTAATATATTCAAAATCACTTTTTTACATACAGAAACTTGGATTTCAGAGTTAAAATGGACATTTATATTAAATTCATTACCAACTCATAAAAATCCACAAAAAAATTTACTAATTTCAAAAATTTGACAAAAATTAAATTAAAACGTTACTCTCTAATTAATTATAACAGCCTATACATCCACGATATATCCATTCTTCCTAATTGTCACTAAACACACAAATAACCTTTTCTAAAAATATCAAAATCACTTTTCCAACGCTAGTAGTTAGTCATGGATACTGTGTAATATTTTAATTGATGTACCTAGACCAAAACATAAAAAACAGTCGTTAAATATTTAACAAATTATTTCTAACATTTTGTAAAAAAAATGAAGAACCTGTTTACTATGATTATAAATAGTTATATATATTTAAAATATCTTTATATTAAACAATTGGAAGAGTTATGCACTTACTTCCACATCTCATTAGTATTCCTATCACACAAAAATCTTGCATAAAATATATCAAAAATCTAACTGTCATTACAACAAACGACATTCTGGACCAATGTCACATTTTTACTGGGTTAATAAAATAACAAATAAAATCCTTAAAAACCAAACTTCAAATTTCAAAATTTGACCAAAAAACTAAATTAAAACCACCCTGTTAACTCCAACACAGTGCCTAAATTAAGACATTGTCTTATTTACAAATCCGAACACCAAAGTATCACATCACAAACAAAATTTAATTTAACAAAAAATATCCAAAAACTCACTTTTCTTATTACGAACAATTTTTGTATTCAGGGATGAATAGCCCCTGTTTATTTTTTTATAATGTATACAGAACCACAAAAATCCAAAAATTTACAAATTTCAACATTTTGACAAAAATAAAAGAAAAAACACCTAGTATATATTGTAATATTATTAGAAAAATAATAATCAGCATACATATTTATCAGAAGAACCATAATGTTAACTCACACAAAACTATATTCAAAAGAGAGGGAGTAATAGCTCTCTCAAATCACAATTTATAAAACGTAATAGATTATACAGAGAGGGAGAGGAATAAACCATTTATATGTTCTGTCACCACCAAAAATCAAAAAAAATTTCCAAATATCAAATAGACAAAAATAAATTAAAAGTAGTTACTCTCTATATAAGAAAGCCTATAAAACAAGCTCATTACAATGCGCGAAGACACCACTAGTTTACCATCATACAAAAAGACAGTGTCAACCCACAAAAAATATACAAAAATCACTGTTTTTTCATTTTAAAACTTATTAAAAGATATTCAGGAGGAGATATTTCCGCTTCTATTTTACTATGTCCGATACTCTTATCACAAATATCAAAAAATTCGAGAAGGACTAAATTACAAAACAATAATATGACAAAAGAGTAAATTAAAACGCGATATACTCCCAAAATGTATTAAACAAGACTATATTACAAAAATAATTCAAAAGTATACTTTCATTAGTTCTTCCTCACTTACAAAATACCCTTCATATAAAAGTATCAACAAAATTCACTTTTCTAAGCCACACACTATTATTAAACATTTTTTGAAGAAATGCCAATTATTATGATCAAACCACAAAATCCAAAAAATATAACATATCTTAATTTTTACAAAAAGTAAAATAAACAAATTTCTTGTTATTCCAATTTTATATGTATTTTATAACATTCTATTACTTATAATTTTTCAAAAAGAAGAGAGCCTAAATTTATCACATCACAACGAAGATAAATCTCTTTCTATAAGTAGAATATTCAAAATCACTTTCTACATACAGTGGTTGATGTCAGAAAGTAATAGTACAAATAATAATAATAAATATAGTATCATTACACAAAAAATATATACAAAAAAATACCAATTCCAACGATTTTATGACAAAAAAGAAATAATGAAGAACCATTAGTAACTAAGAGAAAAGTAAAACAGCAATCAATTCCGAAGACCAAGGCCATATTTTATTTCCATCACACAAAAATCCTTTACAAAAGGAGAAAAAGATATCAAATATCATCTTGGTGGGTCGCAAGACATTGGGTGAATTTCAATAGTGAATGATATAGTCATTATAATATGTTCGAACGCAGCGAAAAGAAAACCAAAAAAGAAATTTACAAAAATTTTCAAGCAATATTTCACAAATAAAATAATCATCTATGATATTTAGAAAGAGGATAATAACATAAAAAGCGCGCCAAAATGACCAACAATTTGAAACTTCAAATGCCTTTCTTGAAAAAAAAAATGGGGGCCAATCACTTTCTGGACGACTTGTATTCAGGAAAAGCCATTTATATGTCCGAAACCACAACAAAATCCAGAGAAATTTCCAAATTCAAATTGTTGACAAAATAAATTAAGAAACCTATATTTCCAAGTATGTTCATTTATTATATTACAAATCCGAAACACTAGTTGTTCCTGCGACACAAAAACCTTTCAAAAATATCAAAAGCACTTTTCTACACTTGTATTTCAGGAGGAATGGCCAATTTGATGTTGAACCACAAAAAATCCAAAAATTACAAAATTTACAACATTTTGACAAAAAAAATTAAACGTACTCAAAAGTATAACAGCTATTACAATCGAAAGGACACTCAAGTATCCATACACAAACACCTTATCTAAAAATATCGCAATCACTTTTCTCACGACTGGTATTCAGAGGAATAGCCATTTATATGTTCAACCACAAAACAAAAATTTCCAAATTCAAAATTTTGAAAAACAAAAATAATTTATAGAACCTTACTCCAAAAGATAACATCTATTACAAATCGAAGCCACCCTGTGTCCTGCACACAAAAACCTTTCAAAAAAAATATCAAAACATCATTTCAACACTTGTAATTCAGGAGGAATTGCCATTTATATTTCGAACCACAAAAAATCCAAAAATTTACAAATTTTCAACATTTTGAAAAAATAAATTAAGAACCTGATACTCCAAAGGATATAACAGCTATTACAAAATCGCGAAACACCATAGTATTCCTCACACAAAGACCTGAAAAACCTTTCAAAAAAATATCAAAATCACATTTCTACGAGATGAGATATTCAGGACAATACCCATTTATATGATACGAGAAAGCAAACAAAAATCCAAAAATTTCAAAAATATCAGGTCAACGAAAATTTGACAAAAACTGGGGAAATTATCAGAAGCCTGAGTACTATCAAAAGTATAAAACAGCGTGATATACCAAATCCCAGAGACCACACACCTAGCTGTTCCATCAACACAAACCTTTCAAAGAAATATCAAAAGCACTTTTTCAACGACTTCGTATTTCAGGAGGAATAGCCATTTTAATGTTCGAACCACAAAAATCCAAAAATTTACAAATCTTACACCATTTTGACAAAAATAAATTAAAAGCTTGCACTAGTTTAAACAGCTATTACAAAATCCGAAACAACATAGTAATCCTCACACAAATCGCACTTTCAAAAAAGGTATCAAGAGTCACTTTCTACGACTTGGTATGTCAAGAGAATTTCGCCATTTACATGTTCAAACCACAAAAATCCAAAAATTGCCAAATTTCAAAATTTTAGAACACAAAAATAAAATTCAAAAACCTGTACTCGAGTAAAAGGAGGATGATTAGGGGGAATGAGCACATGTGATTACAGGAAGAAACACGAACACCCCTAGGTTGTCCTCAACAAAAACCTTTCTAAGAGGAAATATCAAAATCAACTTTTCTCGACTTGGGATAATGTACAGAGGGAAAAGGCCATTAATAAATGTGATCGAGAGCAGCTAGAGGAGAATCCAAAAAAATTAACAAAAATAAATTCAACAAGTGGTTTGACAAAAATAGAAGTTGAAGAATCCTGGGTAAACTAAGAAACCAAAAGAAAAAATTTTATTTTTTAGTTATAAACAGCTGATGTACAAATCCGAAGATACCATAGTATTCCATACACAAAAACCTTTCTAAAAATATCACAAATTTCTATCGTGTGTGCGGACGAAAAACTAAGCAATATTTTCAGGTTTTAAACCCCACCGAAAGCATTTTTACGGTCAACCACAAATCCAAAATTCCGAAATTATCAAAATAATTTGACAAAAATAAATTAAAACCAGCCATGAATAATTAAGATTAAGATAATTATTTTTTTAATTTTATTAAAAAGCGAGGTTGAGCGGTTAGATTATTCGAGAAGCACCAGGAAATATTATGAAACGTAGAGAGGAAAGAGGTTAAAAAAAACAAATGTTTCTGAAAAGAAATAAGTGTCAGGAAAATCACTTTTACTAGCGGGACTAGAATAAGTGTCAGGGAGGAAGAATGGATCAATGTAATGGATAGTTCAGAAACCAACAAAAAAAAAAAAAAATTGAATCAAAAAATTACTTATTTTACAACATTTTGACAAAAAAAATTAAGAACCTGTTACTCCGAAAAAAAGAGAAATAAAAGTGAATAGAGCGAAAAGCATACCTACAAATCGAAGGAGACGCGATGATAATTCCTCAACCACAAAACCGATTTCTAAAAATATCGGACAATCCACTTGATATCTGGAAAAAAAGACTTGTATTTCAGAGAATAGCGAGTTAATATGTCGAACCACAAAAATCCAAATTTCCAGAGAATTCAAAATTTTCGGACAAAGAAGATAGAGAATTATAGGAACCTTGTTACTCCAAAGTAGTAGGAACAGCTGATATACAAATCCGAGAGCAACGGAGGGGATAGTGTGGTCCCACAAAAAAAACCTTCAAAACAAATAGTGTGCAAAATCAACTTAATTCACGGAACTTGTGTATTTGTGAGGAGGAATGCCTATTTATATGTTTCGAACCACAAGAAAGCCATAAAAAATATTACAAATTTCAACATTTTGGACAAAAATAAATTAAGAAACTTTTACCCAAAAGTATAACAGCATTACAAATCCGAAGACACCATAGTATTCCTCAACAAAATCCTGAAAAAAAAATATACAAATAATCGAGCTTTTCAACACTGTATTTCAGGTAGGAATTGCCATTATATGTCAACCACAAAACATCCAAAAATTACATATTTCAACAATTTGACAAAAATAAATTAAAAAACCTTTACTCCGAGAAGAAGTAAACATCTATGAGGCAAATCCGAAGAGACCACCTAAATTGTTCGACTCACTAGCGTAGAGAAGAGTCGCGTTCTAAATAAATGATACTAAAAAAAATCACATTTTCTACAACTTGTATTTACAGGGAGGAATAGCCATTTATGAGTGTGAAGTCGAACCACAAAAAATCCAAAAATTACAAATTTGGTTCTTAGACTGTATGTGGTTCTAGATCATTGAAAGATATAAGTGAAAACTTGGTTTACTGTTAGATGTAAGATTTATATTTTCATTGTCTATTACAAAATCCGGAAAACTCTATAGTAGTCCTCACACAAAATCCTTATCGAAAAGAAACATAAATTCATCTTTTCTCAAGACTTGGGTAGTGTCAGTGAGAAAAGCCATTATATTTCGAACCACGAAGAAAAATCCAAAAAATTAACAGAATATCAAGAAGGTTTTCCACAAAAAAATAAAATTAAGAAAACCTGTTTACTAGAGAAAAGGTATAACAGGGTATTACAAATCCGAGACACCATAGGATGTGTCCGTGCAGCACAAACACCTTTACTAAAAGAGAATATCGCAATCACTTTCTACGACTGTATTTCAGGAGGAATGGCATTTATGTTTAAAACACAAAAAATCCAAAAAATTCCAAATTTCAAAATAATATTTTTGATGAGACAAAAATTAAAAGTAAGAATAGTTAGCTCCTAAAAGTAAATACAGCATTGATCAAAGTCCGAAACACCCTTAAGGTTTCCTCACTCACTCAAAATAACCTTTTCTAAAAAATATTTTGGCAGAAGTCAGCGATTTCGATGCTCACTTGGTATAAGTTGACTAGTAGGTGAAGGAGATGAGGGCCAGTTTAGATTTGGAATCCACATGAAGAAAAGCCAAAAAAGAGACGAAAAAAGAGGAAGTTGTTCAAAACATTGATACACAAAATAAAAAAGAAAACACGTTAGAACTCCAATAAAGATAGTGAATTTTTCCGGGGAAACTAAACAGCGGAGCTCAACCACTCCGAAGACACGGGGCCATAGTAGAGATCCACACAAAAACCGAGGCAAAAAAGAGCAAAAGACCACATTATGTCAAACGACATAGAGAAATCTCTGAGGTGTTTAAATGAGAAAGAGCAACCAAATGTTTTGAAGAAAGGTGTTTTATTCGAACCAAACAAGAGAGACCTCTTATGGAAAAGGACCAAATAGATAACTCATTAGTCAAAACGTAGAAAGAGTACATGATATAGATAAATTTAGAATGAAGACTGAAATTGTGTGTACAGCACCACTATTAAAGGGACATGTAATTCTAGTGCAGAGTGATCGAAATGCCACAAAACGCAAACAAGTAGGTAGTGTGAACATCGCTAACTCACTATGTGATATATAGCTAATGTGTCAAGAAAAATACGTAAGTTTCTGTATCCATGACATTTCACGTGAGGCGACGAAGTGAATAACGTTGGGGGTAATGCTTAGTGGAAATATCGCTATATATGCCATGGGAAATAGAATCCAGTTAGACAAAGTATTAGAAAAATGAGTCCTCAAATGAATGCCAAATGGGCAAACAGGGGAAGAGCAAGAAGAAAAGTAGAACCTGGACGATCGAAAGAAGATGAACAGCGGAAAGCGAAGTGTTGACACTCTCGCGATATGTTCGTTCCAATACACAATGCATGGGGTGTCAATATATAATAAAAAGTAATGTTTCTATAGTCAACTGGTGTTTACAGTACTTTTAAATGAATGGATAGGGAGGATATTTGCTTTATGGAAAGATAATGCCCAATATAAAACCCTATTCTCAGTTGAGATGGTGTCGAATCACTGAAGTTCATTAAAATGCCACCTATAAGTAGCCATAAAGGCAACAGATGGGGACAATAAAATAACGGAATAATGAAGAACTCCGATGGTAGATCGTTACCAATAAAGGAGTATAAAAACAGCGATACAAAGCCGGAAGAACACAATTATAGAAGATCCTCGACACGAATAAATAACCGGTAAAATAATAAGATCAAAGCACGGGGTTCATACACGTAGTGCAGGATGGAATGGGCCATTAGATGGGCAAACCACATAAAAGTAAAAAGTCATCTAGGAAATGATGGCCAATAATGTTACAAAAAGGGTAGACAATAAAGAAGATAGTGAATAAAAATACCGATGAAATCATCCAAATAAAGGATAAGAGGGACTACAGCGAGAACTAAAGCCAAAGACAGACCAAGAGTATGGGCCTCACACAATAAACGTGTACTTGAAAGGAGATAAGATTACCCTCATTAGTCTCGGTGGTCTTACAGACTTGGTATAGGTGTTACAGGATGATAGGAAAGCTTTGGAGATGGTAGTCTGTAAATCATACATAAAAATGCCAAAATATTAGCTACTAGAAGTAAAAAATGTGGTGTAACAAAATTAAAGTAAAGAAACCCGGTACCTCAAACATACGATTAACAAGCGAGATCATAGCGAGAATAAGTTGTTACAATGGTTTCAAAAAAACGGATATAAAAACGTAAAAAAGAGTGGCGGATAATATAAAAATCATATTCACTAAATCAACGACTGATGGTGAATAGTTCAAGAGACAGTTGCTCATATAGGAGTAATATTGGCGATAATCACAAAAATGCTTTTTTTAAATGTACATATAAAAATAGTCATATTTAAAACTGCCTTTAAATGTATAAAAATGAAAGGAAGAGAGGGGTATAGCTTGGGAAGCCTCGCTAATAAAAAATTAGCGGGAGATAAGTTATCAATACATGTGGGAGGGATACGGGGAAATGAGAATCACGATAAAGTAATCTACCATAAGAGATCCCGCAACACAATAAACCTGGCAAAGGGTAAAAAATTAAATAAGAGCAAAAGTCATCAGGTGCGACGACTTTGTGTAGTTAGCAGGTATAGATATAGGAGAACCTGTAGGGCCATATTGTAATTGTTACTTTGACTGCCAAAACCCTCGAGTTCTCACACAACTGACAGGTTATATTAGAGATTTCATTGTGCAAAAGGTTGATACTATATTTATGTTATATTGTGTAATTGGATATAATAGTTGTCTGAAGATGGTAGTGAATCAGCAATGGGACGCAAATGGAAGCAGGGGAGTGTACTAAATTTATGTAGAGTGAGAGAGATGTCCGGGAAGTACACCCTAGGATGGGCCGGTCACAGAAAAGCAACCGGTTCTAAAAAGTGAAGCAAATAAGAGAGCAACATTTCTCAAGAACAAGATAATCATTGTAGAGTCGAACGGACAAGTGTACCGATATTATTTATGCTCGAATAAAGATTCCAGGTCGAACCACAAAAAGCCAAAAATGTACAGATGTATCCAACATTTGGACAGAAGGAAGAAAATGGAAGAAGCCGGGGAACGAGATAAAGGTAGAACGAGAGTACAAATCGAAGGACCACCATAGAAAATCCGCACACCAAGAGTCACCGTGGTCAAAAAGAGTGATTGTTAATTCATATAGAGTTCTCTCTCCTTTTATATTCTGGTTAAACTTCAAAGAGAGAAGGGTCCGAAAGATTAGCTTGCAGTTATAAAAACATTACCAAGAGTGGCGAAGTAGGGAGACCACCAAAAGGATAACCAAAGCAGTACAGGTACGAAATTGGGCAGGTAGGAGAGCGGACTCACACAACACTCCCTTAATCTCCACCCACGGAGAACCCTCGTTTCCAGGCAGAAATAGGGGAGAAGGGAGATGGAGGAGGAATTAATCAGAACAAAGCATAATTTATGAAGGAAAAAGAATGCCGAAAAAGTTTAGAAAAAAAACACACAGAAGGAAATTTAC
>JABUQX010015930.1:17500-23940 GCA_015478945.1 Trachelipus rathkii | reverse complement strand
TATATATATATATATATTACATATATATATATATAATTTATATATATATATATATAATATATATATATATATATATATATTAATATATATATATATATATATATATATAATAGTGAGTGGTGGTTAACTGTAAAAAAAAAAATATATATATTTTACGTAAGTTGCAGGACAAAGGTCTCTGCCAGGCGTAAGACAGTAAGATGCTCTATGTCTCTATGACCTCTATAAGTCTATGAGTCTATGTCTATTGTTAATTTAAAACTGCTTTCCATTTTGTTTTAAAATTTGTGCTAGAAATGTTCTAAAATTTTCAAGAAATAGGAGAGCGAACTTATACCACCTACTTTAAGTGAGAGTAATTTGAACATTATCATTCCTGGATCTTCAACATCAAAAGAATTTCTTTTAAAGAAAAGAACGTATTTAGAGAGTTATTTGTCTTACGGATTTTCATGGAACAACGATGCAGATAATCCATGTCCCCTGTGCTTAGTGTGTGGTGAAACGCTAAGCCATGGTACCCAGCAAACTTAAGAGACATCTTGCTACGAAGCACCCAGGTGTATCCCAGAAACCCGGCTCATATTTTTCAAGGCTATTAGAAAATCAAGAGAAAATTGGTAATAGAATGTTGAAGAGATTTACCACAAGTGACGCTTCTCTCGCAGCTTCATTTAAAGTTGCCGAACTGCTCGCCAAGAAAATGAAACCTCATACAACTGGAGAGGATATCATTATCCCGGCGTGCAAAATTATCGTTGAAACCATACCAAAATTTCAAAGGTTCCTCTCTCAAACAATACTATTAGCCGTAGAATATCTGAAATGTCATTAAATATAAATGAACAAGTCACAGATAAAATAAAAACTCACCATAAATTTGCTTTACAAATAGATGAAAGTACTGATATTACTGCCAAAAATCAGCTTCTTGGATTCTGTAGATTTATTGACGGTAAATATATCGTGGAGCAGCTTTTGTTTTGCAAAGAGTTGGAAACAACTAGTACCGGCGCCGATAATTTCGCTTCCGTCTCTTCCTATCTCAATAACCATGGTCTTTCATGGAACGACTGTTGTGAAATATGTACTGATGGTGCACCATCAATGACAGGAAAGCATAAAGGATTTATTGCGCCAGCTTTACAGGAAAATGTATCATTGAAAATAACTCACTGCTTTCTGCACAGAGAAGCACTAGTAGGGAAAAAATTGTGGTGAGCAGTTCGCTGAAGTTATAAATCAGGTTGTGAAGATGATAAATTACATTAAATCGCGACCTTTGAAGTGAAGACTCTTTGAAAAAATGTTGTGAAATGGATGCACCATATATCTCATTATTATCTCGTGGTAGAGTACTGAACCGCGTTCTTACACTCAAAGAAGAACTAAAAGTCTTTTTTGAGAAAGAGAAACATGATGCATTTTCCTAGGTTGCTGCAAAATGATGATTGGTGTTTACAGCTGTCATATCTGTCAGATATATTTAGTAAACTAAATGTATTAAATACTTCATTACAGGGACGACAAGAAACAACAGTTTCTTCAACCAATGAAATGAAAGGTTTCATGAGAAAGGTAGCTTCTTGGAAGTCTGCAATTGAGAAAAGTGATTTTTCAAATTTTCCATCCCTTTTAAAATTTTCGAAATGTAATGGCGAGGAAAAGCTAAAAGACCTCATTCTTGATCATTTATCAAAATTGCAAGATGCAGTGGATTGTTCCTTCTCTTTTCGTTAAGAATCTTGAGGGATTGTTTCCCATTCACAAGGCAGATTATTGCTGAAGGTGTAGAGTCTTGTTGGTAGTTTGTCTCTAGCGTGATTCTAATGTGTTATTAATTGGAGTAGCGAATTTTATGATGATCTCGTTGCGCTGTAGATTCCTCTTGGTGTTAGGCTGAGAGGTAGATTTAATAACTTTTGAGTAGGATGGCTGAATTATTTTCAGCGCTTGCTGTGATTTTGGGTGTTTTCTGTATTGTGCATATACATATAAATGGGTTTTATTTTATCATTGGAAACTCTTTAGTATGTAATAAAGTCCACAATGTTCCGTTGCCAGTTTGTCAGACATCGAGTTAGCTTTTGATTGTAAATATGCTTTCCTCTGTCACGTCATTGTGTTCACGTTATGGAAAATGCTCAATAAGCCATAGGATAGATTGTGGTTGAATTCTTTCAGTAAAAATATGCTCTGTGTTTGGTTTCAAACATCAGACCTAACATACAATATTGTCTACTAAGCTATCAAGCATCTCTAGAAAGTTTTTGGTTTAACTAATGTTAAATCGATTTCATAAATCCGTGTTATATACTCTCGTAGTGCTGTTGTCTCAGATATATTGTAGACATGTATGTGTTTTTGGTTATGAGAGTATTTTTAATTTAATATATTCTGTTGTGGTATCTCCCATTATTTTTTATTTGATTATTTGTAATTAGTTAGTATTATTATTATTTGATATGTATGTATTATGTATTAGTTATTTATTATTATTATTATTACTATTATTATATTTATGTATTTGTTGTGATTATATATATAATGGTGCGATAGTTGAGTTGTTCCTCCAAAAATTCCACTAGCTCGTTTTATGGTAGTTGAGGGGTTTGTGCCATGAAGTGTAATATAAATGGTTAGGAATGTCATTTGGTTTTCTTTGGTGTGGTTAAAATTGGCTCGATAACTGAGCCCCTATTAGTGATGTGGGCCGGTTTCACCGCAGGATAAGGTATCTAGAGTACATACTTGAAGAGATGTTGCAGCGCGACAGTGGATTGGGCGTTATTCGATTTTTCTCGTTCCCGATAGAATACAATACGTCCAGACAAAAGTCCACGTGCACACGGCGAGGAGAAGTTCAGCAATGGTGTTACTGAACTATGAAACAGATCTTCCTATGTTTTAGAAATGGCCACCGAAAGGGTGTTGTGATTTTAATCCAATTGAATTTTATGATATATGGGGATCTATTGTATTAGTCCAGAGTGTAGTGTGGAGATTCGTTCATTGATAGGTCTTGATAGTGGAATCGGGAAAGCAACTTGATATAATCGCTATGTGTTCTCTTAGTCTCTGTGGGAATAATAGCGTCGCAGAATGTTACAATATATACTGTGTATTAGATATGGAATAGTTGATCCTGATGCTTTGTGAGTGATTGCGTAGCATCTCTGTTGTTTCGATTCTAGGGCAAGAAAGGTAGGTTTTGTGAATGTGGTAGGCAAAAGTTACTATAGGTTGTTGGGTTATTTTTACTATATATTGGTGTGTATGTTTTGGGTGTTGGTGGTTGTGGGTTGTGTCGTTTGGTGTGGTTGTGTTGTTTTGTGTGTGTTTGTTGTGTTGTTTTGTTTATGGTTGGTTTCTTGGTTGTGATGGTTTGTGTTGTTGTGTTGTTGGGTTTTATTTGGTGGGTTTTGTTTGTGTGGTTTTGGGTATTAGTTGATTGTATGTAGGGTAGGGTATTTTAATTAATGTATATGTGTATTTTGATGTTTGCTAGTTATTGTTGTAGTTATATCTTGATTGTTATATATAGTTTATATTATATAGGTATTATAGTGATAGGTAATGTAGGTATTCGTTGTGGATTTGTAATTTCTCTGTGGGTGATTGTTTTGTTGCGTGTAGATGATGGATGCGTGGGTCGCGTAAGTGTGTAATGCATTGTTGAAGTGAGATAGTATAATATCTCATATAGGCTATATTTCGTTGATATTTAGTGTGCTTTTTCTATGTTAAAAAAGCAATATATTTAGTTATGTGTTTATATATATATATATTATATATATAGTATATATATATAATATATATTTTATATATATATTATATATTAGTAGGTTTTATTATATATATATATATATATATATAGATTATATGTATATTTAGTGGTATGGTTGATAGTTTGCGATTGGGTGTTGGTGTTTGTTTAGTGTGGGTTGTTTGGTGGGTTGTGTGGTGGGTGATGGTGTTATTGATATTTTATTTGTTGAGTTATGTTAGTAGGTATGGGATGGTTGTGGTTATAGATAGGTTGATTTATAGTTTAGGTTTATATGGTGTATAGTATAGTGGTAATAGTATTTTGTTTATTGTTGTGTAGTGATGTAGTGGTTATGTTTGATTGATTTATATGTTATATATTTTGGTGGTGTGTGTTAGTTTGTGTGGTGTGTTGTGTTGATGATTAGTTATAGTTTGTGGTTTATGTTGTGTGTGTGATGTTATAGTAGTGATTTTTTATTATGGTAGTTTTATGTGGTAGTTAGTAGTGTTTTTTTAGTGATAGGTGGTGTGGTTTTGTGTGTTTATAGATGGTGTATTATGTTTAGTTAGTTATTTTGATTTAATTTTGATGTTATGAGTAGTTGGTTATGTGAGGATAGTTGATTTAATTATTTATTGTTATGATATATTTTATAAGATACAATGGGTATTATTTCTCTACTGTTTTACATATATTTCTATATATCCTGTTTGGTTTTTGTGTGTCTCTATTTATTCGTTAGGTTTATTAACTCAACAGGGATCCTGCTGTTGTCTTCTCTGCTATATTGATAGAAAGACTTTTGGTTTATATAGTATTATAGTTATTGGGTTGATGTTATTATGATTTATGGGTTGTATGTGGGTTAGGTTAGTGTGGGTATGTGAGTTGAGTTCTATGGGGTGTTTTGGTTGTTATTATTGTATTTGTTTTGGTGTTAGTGTATGGTTTTTATTGTTGTTTCTGTGGGTATGATGGGTGTTATATATATATATTAATATATATATATATATATAATATATATATATATATATATATAATATATATTATATATTATAATATATACTATAATATATATACTATTCATATAAACTATATATATTATAAATATATATATATATATATATATATATATATATATATATTATATATATATATATATATATATATATTTATATATATATATATATATATATATATATATATATAAATTTTAATATATATATATATATATATTATATATATATATATATATATATATATATATATATATATATATTTAAATCGACATTGCTTTGTTTCATTGTCCGTTTACAATTTGTAATGTAGTTGTAGCGGCAGCACAGTGCGAACACAATTATATTTTAAAATAAGCATGCGTGGTAGCAGCTCAACAACATAAAATTTAGTATGTGATTGGGTTTTACCTTCTTCTTATCATGATAAAAGTAAATAATTACGACTTCATGATGTCATTAGGAGAATAATATTTATATAACTATGAATTTACTGTAATGAGTGAGATATGTTTAACAGTGGAAATAACTATCATATTAGGTATTTCGTAACATATTGCTAATGACCTTTCCACAAACCTTGTTGCGACTTGCGACATGTTGTTTTCCCTTACGTAGGTGTTTAGATATGTGTGTGGTAAATACATCACTGTAGATACCTTATGTAACGTAGCTTCGCTAGAATGATAGGCAATACGGCACCGAACTAACTAAGGCAGTGTTTTTCAAATTGCGTGCCGCGGCACCCTGTGGTGCCGCGAGTTATATTTGCGGCCTCAGCGCTCTAACGAAATGTCTTCTCAGCTCAAGGAAATTATTGTCTATGTAAAATAATTTAAAAGTAAAGCCTCCCGAAAGCATCATGCATGTAACTAAAAAAACTATAACAGCTACAGGAAAATAAATAACATTTTTGATTTCAGCAAGCAATTTCATCGATGAAACTTAAAAATATTTTATTCTAATATTTATTAATAACATCTTAAATATTAGTATAATCTTAGGGCTGGCAGCGTACGTTCTCATTAACCTTCCATTTCGGCAGTAGTACGAGAGCAAGAGTTGCCAAATATTGTTTTTTTTTATTATGCTCTGGAGAAAATGTTAATTTTTCTTTTTATTTCCTTTTTAGGGGGTTCGAGCCGACGGAGGGACAGAGGGGGGACGAAGTCCCCCCCGTCGTCCCCCGGTAGGCCGAGAAACCCCGACTCTGTCCATCTTTGTCGTTTACCCTTGGGATATCTTTTAGTTAAAAAAATCGACATTTGGCAACCTTAACGTTCACTCGTAGCGATGGAGCTCCTTCGTTCTTCTCAAAAAAATTATCATTATCATACAGATTTTCCAACATTTTTAACAATTTTAAATTTTTCAAAAGCGTTTTTATTTATTTTTATTTTTAATTTCATGGATAAAAATGTCTCCTGATTAATAAAATGATTTATTTTCCTGTAGCTGTTATAGTTTTTTTTGTTACATGCATGTTGCTTTCGGGAGGCTGACCCGTTCCTAAAATATATATTATACCTATTATATATATATATATTATATATATATATATATATATATATATATATATATATATATATATATATATATATATATATATATATATACTATCATTCATACCAATCCGAACCTTGCTACCTAAA
>JABUQX010015929.1:2500-10000 GCA_015478945.1 Trachelipus rathkii | reverse complement strand
AAGTAGTGAAACTATGGTCTGGAATAAGAGGTATAGATCTAAGTTACAGTGAAGTGTTTAGATGGACAATCTTCGTCGGTGAGAATTGATAAAATGAGTAATGAACGCATTAGGGAGTTGTGTGGTGTGAAGGGCGTAAATGAGAGAACAAACGAGACTACATCGAGTTGGTTTGGTCATATGGAAAGGATGGATGATAGTCGGTTGGTTAAGCGGATGTATAGTGACGAGTATGCTGGGAATCGACAGGCTGGGAAACCGAAGAAAAAGGAGAGGAATATGATTTTGGCAGAGGCTAGAAGAAAAGTGCATAACAGGAGTGAATAGCGGGGTTTTGTGAGGGGGGGTATGGTTGTGGGCTTTGCCCAGGGAATGAACCCCACATTGACGAGACACCCTGTCACAGTGAGGGTTCGTCGCAGTCTTGTGAAACCTCTAGAGTGAAATTTTCTGACCACGACGAGTTCTCACTTGGGGGGTATAAAGGGGACGGTAAAGGTGGGGAGTGGCTTTCTTTTCGACTTGCGTCATGTTCTTCTACAACTTTTCTGTTCCGGTGTATGCTACGCACCTCACTCCCAATCTGGGGATAGGAGGAAGACGATAATAACAATAATAATAATAATAATAATAATAATAATAATAATAATAATAATAATAATAATAATAATAATAATAATAATAATAATAATAATAATAATAATTTGATTAAATCTACTAAACTGTTTAATGTATTTTTATATTTAAAGGAAAGGAAGTGACAACAAATTTAAAGAAGGATTTTCATTTTTTCCTTATATAGTGATAACAATGAATAATTTAATTTAATTATTAGTATTTTAATTTATTTAATCGCTATATCAGATAAAGGAAGAAGACATTAATATTACTTTAAGATATATAAGTTTATGATGCGGTCGTGACCTTTGATATAAGACCCTTAGTAGTAATTTTAGCGTTTAGTTTATACCAAAGAGAGATCCGCCTTTATTATTTTCTCACGTATAAAATGAAGCGAGAGGTATACTTATTAAATATTTCGTTAATTAATATAATTTATATTATTTTAATCTTCGGTCTCGCAAGTCCCACCCAACATATAAACCTCTTCAACCCTTTTCTTCGGGTCAGTTATTGTTGCTTCGTATCAGAGAATTTTATCAATAATAATAATAATAATAATAATAATAATAATAATAATAATAATAATAATAATAATAATAATAATAATAATAATAATAATAATAATAATTGATGAATGTGTGGGATGCCTTGTCATTGCTTTTGTAATGACAAGGCATCCTTTCTTTGAGGCGGATTTTATGTTTTCTTTATTTTACAGAACTATCAGATTACTTTATAATATTTTATAATATGTTATATATGTTAAATATAAGGCATTCTGTTGATATAGTAAAAGCATAAGATTTAGATGGTAAAAGAAGATTAAGATTAATTCAGATTACAAGAAGAGATCAAAATATTCCATATTCAGATTAGAAGGAACCATATACATGAAGTGTGATAAACAAGAAATAAACGAGAAAGGAAGATAATATCAAAGACAGCATATAGATCATTATCTACTACTGTTTACATCATTTATATTTATATATTACTAACACTGTCATTTCTATCTTACATTTATTTATTTCTAACTATTTTCATCATAACATCAAATTACATAAACTGCTGTGAGAAGGCATAAAACAATATAAATAAGGATTAACTCACACATACATCAATAAGAAAAAGATTCATTCATCATTATTCATCAAATTCGTCATAAGTGAAAGGTGAGAAATACTGTCGTTATTAACTAGATTGATTAGATTAGATTAAAGTAAAACAAAGTAAACTATCAGATTACATTACATTATTTCGATATTCATATCTTCAAATAATAATAATAATAATAATAATAATAATAATAATAATAATAATAATAATAATAATAATAATAATAATAATAAATAATAATAATAATAATCATAATAATAATAAATTATTATTAAAAACAAAAACATTTTATCCAGAGGTGCTTAATATATTATTTTAAGTTTTAATTATTAATTAAATTAGTTAATTTAGTAGTAATTTTTTTCAATTTAACTAATTACAAAGATTGTAATTAAATAAATTACCTATGGATAATTAATTCAAACATTTTAACAATTTAATCTTAAATATAAAATGTCTTCATTTGGTCTTGGGTTTAAGAGTTGATATCAACTGTAATATGCTAAAATGTATTAACACTTAATTATAATTATGTGGAATAAGAGGTGGGGAAAAGAAAAAAAAAACTTAAATTTATCAATGATAAAAAACTTAGAAAATCTATTATTCTAAATGTCGACTGTAGCCATTACCATTAAACAAAGAATTATTCAGATTTACGTTTTTAAGTCGTGATAAAATATCTTTTATGCTTTTGACACTCTGACCTTCAATCGTGCTCGTTGAGCCTTTAAGAATATGACCTTACAAATCTCGGAATAAACTTTTCCATCTGGTTTTCCTTTCCAAATAAAAGAATTCCTGTTGTATTCAAACATTGCAAAAAGATTCAAATGTATAATCTCAAATTGCAATATGTTGATGTAAAGTAATCTTGTCACCCTTGGTACTTAGTTAAAAAAAATATATATTAGAGGAGCAATTCGTGTATCTGACTATAACACAAAAATACAAGTATCTTGCAGGAATAAAAACTGTGAAAGTTCAGAAACACAGAAGGTATACCATCCAACTTTACAGCTTCATGGTCTCCAGTTCCTAGATAATGAAATTTACACACCCTCGGAAGAAATTATAATTATATAAGAAGTAATTGAAATTGAGAGGGTGGAGAAGGAGGAACAACCCCAGTATGGTTCAGAAGTAAAGTTACAGATATAAATATGAAATGATAACAATTTCAGAAAGAATAAAAAAAGAAAAAAATATGAAGAAGCAAAATATTTTTGACAAATTGTCATAAAAAATGAAGAGGAAGAACTAAAAAGATTATTTCATTATACTTTTTTTAGGAGTACGTTTTTGGTATATCGAAGAACAGATTTAACGCAAATCCAAGAAAAAATGCAAAAAGCAAGAGCTTTAGGCGTTGGCCATAGAAGATTGTTGTAATCTCTGAAGAATGTATCTCCGTGATGAAGAAAATCAGACCAGTAAGAGTTAACCAAGATAAATTCAGTTTATTTAAGCAGTATCTATTTAGAATAAAAATAAATGATATACTTACGAATTTGTCCTATTCAGTTAAGATGATGGTACGTAAATAATGGCAAAGAAAGTACTTACTTTCGTCTGTTTGTGGTGCCGAAAGAATTTCGCTGTGTTTCTTTTTAACTTCTTCAACATGGTTTTGAATTTTTTCTATCCATTCTCGTATTTCTTCAACCTGAAAAATGAAAACCACAATCATTAATATCACAACAGAAATACTTATAAATTTTCTTTAAAAATGCACATCAAAATATTTATCTTTTCTGGATGGTAATTTTGAACAATAAATCAACATAAATCAGTTTATTAAGAAATGGGTTTTTAGTATATATATACCTACGGTATATATATATATATAAATATATATATATATACATATATATATATACATATACTCTTATTATATATATATATATATATATATATATATATACTATATATGTATCTATATATATATACTATATACTGCTGCTCACTCTCCACTATATATCTTTATACCAACATAACAACAATAAGATATATATATATAAAAATATGTTTTATTTGTGTATATATATATATATATATATATATATATATATATATATATATATATATATATATATATATAATATATATATATATATATATATATATTCTACATATGTATATATCCTAGAAATTTAAATAATGTATAATAATAACCCTATAAGAATAAGGTAAATATCGGGTATAAGAGGGAACCACGGGAAAACGGCAATGAAGGAAGAATTCAGAACATACACGACACTTTATAAGATATCTAGGTTTAGGTACCTGGATAAGCAATGTAGTTAGGAGTAATGGCTATATTAACTTTATTCACTTAATGAATTTAACATAAGCCGTAATGAGATAATGACCAACTAAAATTTTAATCATTCAACCTAGATACAATGACCATAAATTAGTTCCAATACAATCCGCAAAGGAGGGGGAGACAGGAAACTGGCCGACTGCATTTCAATTAGACCGACTCCATTTAAACAGCCCTAGTTTATGTTGAGCAGCCTATAGTCATTGCATCTGCTAACATTAAAGGGTTTTAATGTTCTAGTCAAAATTAAGTTTGAAATTACCGCATAAGTGAGCAGATATAATTTTCAAATGTTGATTGATTCTTTGAATTTAAAATAAGTTTCACTTGGCAATATTTAAAAAAAAAAAAAAAGCAAAAAAAAAAAAAAAAAAGAAGAATGATTACAATCTAGGAAATTTTTTTAAATTCAATATTCAAAATATTCCACAGTAATAATAATAATAATAATAATAATAATAATAATAATAATAATAATAATAATAATAATAATAATAATAATAATAATAATAGATTCATTAAGAATTTACATCTCTTAATTCGGTCACACTCAAAGTAACTGTTGATGATTGCTAAACAAGAGAAATTAAATTTTTTTTTCTCACCAGATTTCCCACCAACACGTATATAATTAGACAGCAAAGTGGTAACACAATTTCAAAGTCGGTGCAATGCGATGGTGCAGTACGGTGGAGTGCAAAATTAATAAGATTTGAGAAGAAAATTGTCAATCATGTATGATTGCGTTTTATCTTCCCAGAAACTACTACTTTTTTCCTTTTATCTGCACTCAAATGTAAAACATATATATGTTCAGGTCACTTCCCCACAAAACCTGCCTAAAATCCATTCAATAATATATATATATATATATATATATATATATATATATATATATATATATATATATATATATATATATATATATATATATATATATATATAATCAATATCTATATTTCTATATATATATATATATATTATCAAAAAACCGCTATGAAGGACTATATACATATCTAGGAGATGTGAGTGGAAAGTTTTAACATTGACTGTAATTTCAAAATGGTAGGACTTACAGGTTATTGCAATGGATTTCCTTCATAGTAATCTCCTTCCGACTAAACACACCAACTCCACGGTGTTTCCACTTTTTGAAGCAGTTCTGGGAATTTTATTTCGTAAAGGTGTTTACAAAGAACCCTCCCAGTATTTGCCTGAATGTCTTCAATTGAGGCAAATCGTTTCCCTTTCAGCGAAATTTTCAATTTTGGAAACAGGTAGAAGTCGGTAGTAGCTGTATCAGGGGAAGGTATTTGAAATTTGGTTAAAAGTTCCGTGATCGAGAAGGCCACATGAGCCGGTGCGTTGTCGTGGTAGAGGACCCAATTTTTGTCTCCTCAGAGTGTATGCTTTTTCTTCCGCACTTTTTCGCGCAAACGCTGAAGCACACTTTATATAGTATTCCTGGATGACTGCCTGACCTCTAGGGGTAAATTCGTGATGCACGATACAAACCCGTAGAATCGAAAAAAAAATTAGCATTATCTTCACATTCGACCGACTTTGTCGCGCTTTTTTCGGTCGTGGCTAATTTGAACTCATCTACTGTGATGATTGTGCCTTTGTTTCAGGCTCATACCCATAAACTCATAATTCGTCGCCTGTAATTACTCTATTTAACAAACCTGGGTCATCTTCTACCCGATTAATCACGTCTTGGGACACTTCAAGTCGATGTTGTTTCTGCTTGTCTGACCACAATTTTGGAATGAATTTCGCGGACACTAGACGCATTTTCACATCTTCAGTTAAAATTGACTGAACTGAGTAGAAACTTAAATTAACTTCATCAGACATCTCCCTAATTGTTAAGTCAACGGTCGCAGCGCACTAAATCGCGAACTTTCACAATATTTTCGTTGGTTGTTGAAGTGGAAGGCCGGCTGCACCGGGGGTCATCTTCGACTGATTCGCGTTCATCTCTGAATCTGCTGAACCGAATAAAAACATTTGAACGGCTCAGACATTTACCCTCGTAAGCTATTTTAAGTTCATAAGACTCCGAAGCTGATTGTCCGGTTATAAAACAAAATTTTACACAAACTAGTTTCGTTTTTTCAGCCATTTTGGGAAATAAAAAAAACCGTCGAGACACGACAACACATCTCCACTCACCAGGATGCAACTCGGTACTGAGGAAAACATGTCCGTCACAGGATGCAATGCTCTGGTTTTATATGGAGGAAAAGTGATCTCTCATGTATTGTCGGAAGGGCCAAAACAAAACTTCCCCATAAAACAGCGATAGCCATCAGAGGCCTGAGCCCCTTCGTGTATTTGGGCGCAGTTTGGCAGACCACCTGTCTTAAAACGATTCAATCACACCGGTATACTATTAATTAGCTTTTGATTATTCTATATATATAATATATATATATATTATATATATATATACTATATATATAATATATATATCTATCATATATATAGTATATTATAATATATATTATATTAAAGCACCAATAGACCGATATAGAATTTTAGATATCCGGTGAATGTCAAAGGCGAAGAACGTTCGCTAAATTTACACAGTATTTAAGAACGGAGAGAAACATAAACACTGAATATTCGCTGATTTTGCAAAATTTCAAATTCAAATAATTGAGACGCGAGATGTAGAGAAAGATTTATGATTATGAATGGAGAGAAGGTAGTATGAGATGCGATGAGAGGAGAGGAGGAGAGAGAGAGAGAGAGAGAGAGAATTGTGTGTCAACTAAGTAAGATTTTTTAAATTTAAAATACATTAAAAATTATAAGCCATTTTATGCTTTTCAAATAAAACTTTTATCTCTAGGAAGAAAGTAAACTCTTGCACCGAAATATGGTAGATGAGCTGTTTAAAACATCAAAGCAATTGTTGTAATGTCAATTTCAAGTGACACGCAATGAAATGAAATGGAAAAAAAATATTCATTAAAAATAGACTCAATCCTAGACTCTAAGCAATTACATTCTCACAAATTTCCTACAATAATATAATATAATATTAATATATATTATATATTATATATATTATATATATATATATAATATATATATATATATATAGTATACATATATATATTATTAATATAATTATATTAATAATATATATATATATATATATATAATATATATATAGAACCGTCTGACCTTTAAAGATGTTAACCGATATATAACGAATGAATGATGTAATCAATTTTTTTCGATTATTTCAAGGCAATAGAGCGTCAGGGTTGCCAAAAACATTTTTTTAAACTAAAGGAATACCCAAGATTAAACCGCAAAGATGGAAAGAGTCAGGGTCTCTCGGCCTCAGCGGGACAGAGGGGGGGGGAAGAAGTCCCCCCTCTCGTCCACCGTCGGCTTGAGCCCCTTAAAAAAAATTAAAA